>KZ109698.1:0-16686 GCA_002116395.1 Ramularia endophylla | reverse complement strand
GGAAGCGACTTAACGTAGCAATATCCGAAATCGAGAAGAAGGGCGACGGCGAGGGTCGCACAGGCCCTACTCCACGGGAGGAACACAAGGGTTTCTTCGCACCGACTGAAAAAGACAAAGTTGTGTTGAAAGAGGAAGCAGAAGCACGCCAATTGAAAAGGAAACGGGAGCAACACGGGGACCAGATGAAGAAACGCAGCCCGGATTGACAAAACCACTCGAATCATTCCTGTCTCTCCGCTGCGTGACGAGCAACCATGCTAGTCGAAAGGCTCTTGTTGCGTTCAATGATAACGATCGGTTCGAGAGAGCGCGTCGAGTGAATCGCGTAGCTCATCCGAAAGTTGTGATCGCGTCACGATCCCGCCCACTTCATCACCGTTCCAGATACACGCAGGTCCTCGACTGAGCTGTCAATACAAGCACAGCTCAATGTGGCCGTGTGATCGTCGATGCCTCTCCGACATCTCACTTGCGACCATGCTAGTCCAAGAGCTCCTGTTACCGTGAAGCACAAGGATGATTTTGAGAGAGAGCGGGTGTCCATTGCTAGGACAACAGCACTCGTGTAAAGATCAGCGTCTTCTTCTTCGTCCAGCACCAGTACTACTTCAGGACACCCTGCTTCTCGACGAGCGACTCCGCCAATGAAACGGCATTCGATGGATCCAGAGCCACTAAGCGACTCGAGAGCGCACTCGAAATCCCGTCCTTCGCGCGATATCTGCGCACACCTCTCAGAACCAATGGCGCTTGCACAGTCTCAAGGGACAGACGCCATCACCGAAACACTACCACGGTCCTCTTCCGCATCGTTGTATCACCCTGTCGCGCGCACTGATTCCTGGATGAAGCTTGAGAAGATCATCCAATCTCTTGCGCCCTGCACGCTTGACATCCACTTCATAGTCAAGGGCCTTCTGTGCCAGTCGAGGTTGTTAAGAAAAGATGAGTGTACAGCCGCAGAAGCCGAGCTATGACGCAGAGCAGCGAGGATAATGGAGGAGGTACTGCGCTGGCAGTTCTCCAAAACCCGAACATCATGCTGAATACCGCACAATAGGCGAGAGACGCTTCGATGGTCCACCTGGACATGATGCGCCTCCACTGGCCAAGTACAGCGTGCTTCGTAGATACCAGAATATCATAGATTGCTTTCGATTGGGCCGCTATCAACTCGTGCTGGCCCGGACGAGTGCTCCTCCACCTTGGCCCAGTACCAGCCTTCGCACCAGAGTCCAGCAGGGAGAGCACTGACAGCACCCACGAGAGCCAGTACCATTGTCATCAATTTCCAACCACTCTTCTCCATGATCATTCCCGCCGCAAGCGGTCCGATGGAGTTTCCCAGGCACCAAGCAATGTTAAACCAGGCATAGGCGGCACCATAATGGCCCGACCTTGATTCATAGCCACCCTCCTTGTCCTCCTTGTCAAGTCTCGTGGCACCCTTGGTGATCTCGGCGAATAAGGGTTCAAGAGTAAGAGGCATGCAAGAGCCCACACAGATGAGCAGAACGCAGAGCAGTACCTTTTGCGCCATGCTATTGTGCTCAACCAAGCGCAAAAGCACGAGCGAGACGGCGAGGAGAAGGAAGCCCGCGAGGGTGAACCATCGGCCGGTTCCTGGACGTCGGTCGGTGTAGCTTCCAATTATTGGCCCAAAGAGTGCTGGGAATGAAAGTGGAATGAAGATCAATCCACCGCCAACTGCATCCCAGCCGAAGGTCTTATGAACAAACAGCGGCAAAGTAGCCTGAAAGCCCGAGAATACTCCTGCAAGGATCATAAAACCCCACAGCGCGGCAACGAACCGCCATGAGCGGATCAAGCGAATAATGGGATGCGACGGATGCGTCTTCATCTCTGGCTTTGGTGACTGTAGTTCAGACTTGGCCTCACCGGTGACATCCTGAACGGAGATTGTAGGTGACTTTTGAGTGTTAGATTTGCTTTGAGCCTGCTCCGGTACACCAGCAAGCTCCTCGGCATCGACATATTTCCCGGGCTGGCCTTTCTCAATCATAACGAGTCGAAGAAGGATATCGAGGGCAATAATGCCGACGATGAAGCCGAAAACTGCATGGTATCCAAGCTTGGCAAAGATGATACCGCCGAGGAAGGGAGCAACGAGAGAGCCAGCATTTAGAGCTATGCCAATGTAGCCCATGAATTGACCTATTCTCTCCGCCCCAACAGTGTCAACGAGGATAGCCAGACCAGTTGTCCAGACCACAGTACTTGCAAATCCTTGTAAGAGGCGACCAACTATCTGACCAGCGATGGTCTTCGTGAACCATAGGATCAGAGTGGCTCCAAGAAGGATGATGAGCCCTATCCAGAATGGCCAGCGGCGAGATTTCGAGCGGTCTGTTAGTAGTCCCCAGGGCACTAAATCACGTTGTTAGCATTTCTAGTCTGAGTAGCTGGAAATGTGGTTCAAGATACCTGCGGTTACGACGCACCCGATTCCAAAGATAGCCAGTAGTATTGCCACCCAGAATTGAGCTCTATTCTTAAGCACATGTATCCTTTCTTCTAGACTGTAAGGGTAGACAGGTATGAGTGCCGCGAAGAGGAACTGGTCGGTGAAGACTGCGTATGTGATTACAGAGGCAATAAAGAATTCTGACTGTCGGAACCTGCGGATCCAGCCTTTGGAGAAGACAGTATTGGAGGAGCGGGTTGGTTGAAAGTTGGAAGTGTCCACGGCCATGTTGGAGAATAAGATGATAATAGCGACGTCAATTATGTCGCAGTCTTCAATAAGATCGAGTGTAGAAAGGAATGTAATGCTTGAATGTGGGATCGAAAGTCAGTCAGAAAGTCAATCAGGTCGTGCCATCAATATCTGCCATTTTCTAGTGCCATTTTGCAATGCAAAGCAAGCATGCCGGCGACTCCGACGATGCATAGACCAAGGTTCCTGCAACGCTTTACGGCAACGTGCCAGTGCTAGAGAAGCGGCCAGATACCTGATAAGCTTCGACACTGTAGCGGCCGTATAGCCCTTATAAGGCAGCGCACGTGGCACGGCGAGATGCATTGTACATCTCGGTGTTATTGTAGGGCTGAGTTGAGAACTCTTGCCATCTTGTCTGCTTTCCTAATCGAGAATGTGTGCTGTACGTGGCTTGCGTAGGAAGACGACTTTGCAAGCCGCATTGCATGTGATTTGTCGGGAGTGCAGAAGTGCATGCCAAGATGATTTTAGCTTTGCAGAAGAAGTTGTGGGGAGCTGTACGTACCGCGTCTAGACTCATCCTTACCGCTCAGTCGTCAAAGCGGAGTCGTGTATATGCCTTGTAAATTGTCGGCCAGACATGTATTGTCGTAGCTGTTTGACTCGGACGGGGGAACTTCTTTGATATCCCTGCCAGCGCATGAAGTTGTCTGAAACTGCGAGGCTCCTGGCTCCGCCGCTCCACTTTCTGGTCTTGAACGAACATGTTCCATCATTAGTGCAGTCCTCATGATAGAAGCTGCAGCCGTAGGTTTAATCCGTCGTGAAAGTGCTGCTGCTCAGAAACAAGAATTGCGCAGTCGATGTTGCATAGCCAAGGGCAGTCGAATGGTGAATTCTTCAGGAAGCAGCGAGGAGCTTTCCTCAGATGGCAGACATTCCAAGCATACAGAGTCTCAACGTGCCGGAGGAGAATGCAAAGTCCAGAGGCTCACAGCATAGCAGGGTATACAGCCCATCCAGTAGAGAGGACAGACGAAGGCTACAGCGCCGCCCTCAGGGCGATTCTCTTCCGATGCATTCAAATGCTGTAGAGCGTATGAAAGCATCGGCAAGACAGTAGTATACTCCTGAAGCCGCAGATCGTCGTGGTAGTTTTGGACATTCTCCTCGAGACTCCTCGGAAGGCGTTCCGTCGAGCAGGTACGTCCGAGATGCTCGCATCAGTTTAGTTCTCAGTCATTCTTTTGCATGGTGCCAAGTGTGAGAAGATTGTACTGGGTGTATGTAGGGGTAATGTCTTGGATTGTGATGGAACGTGAAGTGAAAGAAAGTGGGTGAATCAGTGAACAACGAAAGCTCCACCAACTCCTTCCGCAGCATGCGATGGTCCTTGCATTGTGCAATTTATGCAAACAACGACTTCTGGCCACTTTCTTAGCGCGCTTTGACGCTACGGCGTTCCAAACGTACACTTTCCATGACCCCCAAATTCAACTTCACATTCTGTCTCTTCGTCTTCAAAACCACGGCAGGAGATGCCTTTCCACATCTTCTTCGATCGCGGCCTCAACACACGCACCTCGACTTTTTTCAGCTCCGCCGCAGCCAAGGGCCAATGTCGCATTGTGCGACGAAATTGAACTCTGACTTTGCAGGCATGCGTAAGTGCTTGCATGAAAGTGGCTCGCGATATCACCACGGTGCGCGGTAACGCGACTCCTCCTGTCAGGCACTGATCATGATCGCCCCTTTGGGAGTCTCTACTGGCATCTGCGGTGCAGTTTTAATGGCCATCTCGCTACGCCGGTCTCGGGCATAGACAGCATACACCTCTGGATGCTTGATATACCATTTCCCCTGGGTGGCTTGCCCTGGACCATCGCAACCGGGGAGCCTTTGATGATTCCACTGCATGGAGTTTGATCGGTCACATTCTTGGAGGAAGCCAATGCCAATTCGGATGCCCGTCTGTCACCTCGAGGTGAGGCATCTGTTCCTTCTCTTTCCCTTCCTAAATCCCAAACCCATTCTCAATTCGGCCATGTCGCATCCACTTCTTACTTTCTCGCTCGTACTTCTGTTGCAAGATCGACCTCGCATTGTCAGAGGCTGTGCAACGTATAGAAGCCTTCATTTGAGGAACACACCCCGACTTCTCGGAGAGGCCTCGCCCAGTATCATTTGCCTTTGCGATACCTGGCGCAGATTCGGCACATCACATACCCGATGCTGGGTGCACTGAAGGAGCAAGATTGTTCAGGAAAACGGAGTGTCCGAGGGCCAGCTTTTTATGTATGGACTCCACCGCTTACGGGACCCTGCCGTTCTCCTGACATCCAAGTAGCAGTCACGTTCTTTTCATCGGCGGCACGAAGGCCCTTTTTCTATGGCCGAACATTTTAAATGGCTGCAACTCAGCCTTTCGGACCTGAGGACCGGTTGAGGAAACCCTACTTTCTAACGAGGACGCAGTGCGTACGGCTACTCTAGACTTGTTGCGGGTAGAGGCCATTCTGACAAAAGTATAGACTTGGCGAGACGAGCTGAAACCTGATCTGTATCTCGCGGATCGGCGAGCATCTCACTTTTGAAGTGTAAAAAGCATATTCTGCAAGACAAACTGCGCAGGGAAGAGGTCAGATCTCAGTCGGTACAACGATTGATGTCACGGCATAACCGACCTTTTGTATGGAGATAGAAAAAGGTCGACGGTTCCGGTTCTAACGTCAGACCACCGACTGAGACTCTTCATCGCACTAGCCTTGGAACGCACCTCCAGACAACTACGGTGTATGTCGATCTACAAAAGCTCTTTCAATGTACTTTGCGCCATATATCGATTGCTCCAATCTCTCAGGGTCGACTTTGTCCCTGCCATTCCGATATGGAACTTTCCTGGCCATGGGCTGAAGCCCAACATTCTCAAATCGCCTGAAGCCTACAGCTAGAGAGTGTTGTGTGGGTGAGGTCCGCGTGAGTCCAGCCACGTTTCCTCACACCGAAAGAATCTCATCGAGGAGCCATCAATTGCCGAGCATTTATCGCGGCAGAGGCCGACACAATCCCGATGGGATGTTACGACCCCTGCGAGGACGATTCGATGTCGTCAACAGCTTTTCAAGCTTTCCTAAAAGCGCTTGTCTTGCATACATTGAAACTTATGATCCCAAGCCGTCCCGGGTAAGATCACCACGAGGTCTCCAAAGAAGTCATCTTTAATGATTGCGAAGTCACCACCACTTGGACTTGGATGTTACTAACGTGCCAAGAATACCAAGACGCTCCCAGGTCTTCTAGAACGACCCCAAGGAACGCTAAGCAACCATGCTTCAAAATATCGTGACGTTCTAACGCGATAAAGGCAAAGCTCGTTGGCCAAGGTATCGGTATTCAATGATGCGACCGGCTTCATAAGCCTGATCTCCCCCACTGGTGGCACTTGCTCGCACCTTACAAGATCCATCAAGCAAAATGAAGCCTTTCATGGCATCTGTCGCCCTGGCCATATGTCTCGCGACATCAGTCCACGCTGTACCGACTGCGTTGGCAGACAGAACGACTACGCTCAAACACTGGCCCGAAGCAGCGGCGGCAGCACTGGACAAAATGATCGTAGCCAACGCGAATCAATCTAACTACGCCGTCTTCGATATGGACAACACAAGCTATCAATTCGACCTCGAGGAATCCCTGTTGCCTTTCTTAGAAAATAGAGGCATTCTAACCCGGCGAACAATGGATGCATCATTGAAACTCATCGACTTCAAGGACTCCGCGGAATACACCGAGACTTTGTTCAGCTATTATTATCGTCTCTGTGAGATTGATGATCTTGTTTGTTATCCATGGTATCATACATCTGATCGCACACACCACAATATCAAAGACTAATGTAAAGCATAGGGCAGCACAAATTTTCGCTGGCTTCACCCTTCGGGAACTGAAAGTCTACGTCGACGAGCTGATGGCTTACAATCAGACTATTCCCACCCGATACTGGTCCGGCGACCAAGTTGTAGACGATGAAGTCTCGCCACCGCGGATCTTCCCGGGGCAGGTGGAGCTTTATAATGCTCTGATGGACAACGGTATTGAAGTCTATGTCATATCTGCCGCGCATGAGGAATTGGTTCGGATGGTTGCTGCTGATCCGAGATATGGATACAATGTCAAGCCGGAAAATGTCATTGGTGTGACGACACTTTTGACTAATCGAACCAGTGGAGAGCAGACTACGAGTCGGAAATTGATCGAAGCAGGAGAGTACGATGAGGAAACGAACTTAGATCTTGTTTATGGGACTTATCTTTGGACGTGAGTTTTACCCTTATCCAGATGGAAAGCTACGAAGAGCTAACAGAATGATCTTCAGACCTGCTACGTGGTTTAGTGGGAAGTGGGCTACGATACTGACGTATATTGATGAGTGGAAACTCCCGGTTCTGGTTGGTGGAGATACTCCTGGATCGGATACTTATATGATGTTTCATGGAGTTGATGTCGAGAAGGGCGGGATTCATCTTTGGTGAGTCTGCGTCAAACTTTTTTTTAGGGATACCAATGACTGACACGTGTGCTTCAATAGGGTGAATCGATCGGCTACAAGATTGGAAGAGCTCAATGAGCTGATTGCACAGGGTGCGGCTGGGCAAGCCGCGAACAATCGACCAGTCACGGTGGACAAGAATTGGGTCATCGTGGAACCAGCCCAGATTGGCGGTGAGTGATTGACCTGTGACAGAGACCTGCAACATCTCCAAGCTCGATCATCCAGGCAGTGACCATTGAAGCTATCGATTTCTGCATTCCAGACGGAACAAGCTACGATAATCTTAATTGAGATTTCCAGATCCTTTTCCACTACCATCGCAAGCTAACATCAAGTACATCTGCGGCGCGCAAGCCGCTCAAATGCTCTTGTAGCCCTCACAAGCGGTGCATCAACGAACAACCAGAAGAGGTGTCCAACCGCGATTGACAGCGTCAGCATAAGTATCCAGCCAAGGAAAAGCCCACCACACCACCGAAACGCAGTATCGCCACCAACTACCTCCCAGATTCGAGGTTGCAATGCAAATCCCACGGAGTGCAGCAATGGACCGTGTACTAGATAGAAGCCGTAAGATATCTTGCCAAGGTATTGAGGCACTTCGGAGCTCAAGAACCTGCGAACGAATACAACTTGTTCGACGAACCAAAGAATCATGATTGCGGCCAAGGGATTCCAAAATTCGCGTGGGTCTTTTTGGTATGTTGACAATGTCATGCGGTTCAGAAATCGGTATCCAGGGGTTTTCCCAGCTTGTTCGTCCGGGAAGGAAAGGATGAAGAGGCTGATTGTCAGACCAAGAATATTCAACACACCAAGAGGCCATTTCCACAGTCGGATAGACGTTGGTGATGAGGCCGTTCGAATTGGAAGAAGTCTCTGCTTCTCGGATGCCGCGAGGTGAAGTCGAGCAACAATCGCACCTCCAGTAAAACTCGCTACCTCCCATCTCGTGCAGACAAGAGAGTACAAAGTAACAATCAGAAAGAGACCAAATTGCCATCGTGATTTCAGCCCAGTTGACGCTAGAAGCACAACAAAAAGAACAATCGAGCTGCGGAACTCCATTGGTATCGTCCAAGTATGTGGATCATACTCGCTCAAGACGAGTAATGGAAGCCAGGGAGTCGTCCATTCCCACCACATCTCGGCGAAATCTCCCAACTGACGACCAAGACTCTCCAGTTGTGGGGGATGGTGCTCCCATAACCCAGTTCGCCATTTTCCGTCTTGGAACTGACGACCCTGCTCAAATGCACCGAAGAAAGCCG
This sequence comes from Ramularia endophylla, assembly GCA_002116395.1. Classification (NCBI taxonomy): domain Eukaryota; kingdom Fungi; phylum Ascomycota; class Dothideomycetes; order Mycosphaerellales; family Mycosphaerellaceae; genus Ramularia; species Ramularia endophylla. Next base: position 8,180 of record KZ109698.1, on the reverse strand, counting down.
CAAAGCAAACCATAAGCATGCTGAGAGTCGCGGGAAGGAAGAGACGAATCCATCGTCGTAGAGTTAGAGATGCGAGTCGTGAGAAGGCAGTGTTTCTGTTCGAAGGTGCGAGAATGCTGTAACTTAATGCAAAGCCTGAGATGGCGAAGAAGAGGGTGACCATTGCTCGACCGCGGACTAGAAGGCAGAGGAATGGTAGCTGGTGTGGGTATCCATTTGCTACTTCCTCGTAAGTCCCAGCGAATCCGCGTGTTATTGTTCTGGTGTATGGGTATAAGAAGTGGAAGTTGAAGACTATGAGGCAGGCTATTCCTCGAAGTCCGTCGTAGGATGTGGTTCTGGATGTGCTGAGTGTTGCTGCAGAATTTGAGTCGAAGGCTGTGTTCAGCCTTGATGGCGAGTGTGAAGTGTTAATAGCAAGTAAGATCTTGCTCCATAGTGTAGGAGGTCGGGTTGTCGTGTATTTCTCATTCAGTCTGGTGTTTGCCTTAGCAAGGGGTTAGAACGTCTTTCGAGACTGAACGTACTCATCGACTGCAGCCAGTAAGTTCTCTTCCTCTGACGAAGAATTCCTCATGACATCTCTTCTCATCTTGTGGCGTACTAAACAAAAGGAAAGAGAAGGTGTAAGAGACGATCGAGCGAGTGATGCTGGTCAGATCAGGTCTTGTATAAATGGCTTCATAGCTGAAACACCACAACAATATATATGTTGCAAAATTGTGACTGGAAAAGGAACAATGTACCAAGGCAGTGGTCGTAGTCGTAGTACAATGGTCTTGGCGTCAGTGTACAGATGACGTTCTCTTGTACAGTAAGGACTTCTATAGCTGGAGTCATCTCAACTTAACTAGTAGCCTTTTATAGCTGCCATGAAACATAGTTCTTCTTGGCCGCAAGCCGGTGTAGTCTGTTTTGCCTGCAAGCAACGACGTGCCTGGCAACTGATGCCTTGGCAAGCAGGCGATCCTGGTTTCAGGTTGATTACATGGGGTAGATGCCATACTTTGTTGACGCATTGGCCAACAGAAGGTCCAAAATCGAGAAAGCTCTACTTGCTGTACTGAGTATTGAACGTTGTTTGATCGAACATCGATCTGTGAGTAAGCTGAGGGAAGTATTTGATCGATAGGGGATGCCAAGACATCAGGGGCTTGCATTATGTCTATATACCTGTCCTGCCAAAGCATCATGGTTCATTGCCAGCGGGTCACCGGTTCTTTCTTCTTCTTGACAGTATCATCTTCCACAACAACAAAGTATCGACCATTCCCATGTTGGTAAAAGTCTTCATACAGCGATTTATCTGCCCGAGCAGCAAAGAAAACTCGGCCCAAGCCCGCCGTGACTACGGCCTTGGTATCTCTAGGCAAGCTGTGAGACACAACACGATACGCTGAGAAAGCTGACTTCTATGAACAGTTTACTGCTGATATTTCGTTCAGAGCCAGCAGCTTTGATAGATGACCCGAACAGCGCTAAAAAGTTCTTGGTGCGTTTTCGATGCTTAGGGGGCGAAGACGTCGTCAGCTGGACTTGGAACGGGATGGAAAGCATTCATGATATATTCAAGTGAGTATCTCTAATGTCTATGCCAATACCACTTTCCATGAAATGTTTCCTTCTGTTCCAATGTCGCGATGTACCCGAAGCGTTATTATTCTTGTTCCTCTCACTGTCTTTATATTGATCGCAACACAATTTTTCGAACTCTCAGAGACCATATCGAAAATCTCCTCCCAAACATTCCAACCAGCTCGTTTGCAAAGATATCACGCCGACAAATGGAGAGCCTTGAGATACCTAGATATACCTCGCCATCCACAAATAGGGAAATGCACAGTCGCTACTGGGGAAAACTACAATGCAGCTCTACGAACACAACTTGATCATTCCGATTACCACGGTTATCCCACATTCACCCTTGATCGCAAGGTTCTAGACGGTCTTTGGTCCAAAGAAGCTGCGTTACTAGAGATGATGCTTGAGACACTTTCCAAACCCGCGGGCGAACGACTGAAATGGATCTTCTGGTTCGATGCCGATACAGTCATAATGAACAAGTTGATCCCGCTCGAAGCTTTTATTCCACCGGATTCGAGGAATGATGTGAATCTTCTATACACCAAAGACTGGAATGGACTTAATAATGGTGTTTTCATGCTGAAGGTCTCGGAGTGGAGCGTAGCGTTTCTAGCTTCGATTGTGGCGTATCGAACTTTTAAACCGGAGGAGCATTTGGTGTTTACTGAGCAATCGGCGATGGAGAGGGTGCTTGAGCTTGAACAATATAGGGATGCTGCTGTGCAGTGTCCTCCTCAGTGGTTTAATGCATATCCTCGAGACGACGACGAGGAAGATGGTGTGCATTTTGAGTTTGCGGCTGGGCAATTGTTGGTGCATTTTGCGGGGATAGGGGACAAGGGGAGAGTTATTGGAGAATGGGTGGAGAAGCTTGAAAGTGATCGAAAGGCGTGGGAAATGCCGATTGAGAAGACGAACTATGAGATGCAGATTGCGGAGTTTTGGGAGGGACTTGAGATGGAGCGTGATGAGCAGGGAGATTCTGGTGAGAAGTGAATGGGGACTCGGCTCTGAACTGTCATTCGGAACCATATAGAGGAAGCGTATACCAATTTTAGCATCGAGTAGTCCGCATCTGAGTATAGTCAGATTTCTCTCTGAGGACTTGGTCGTTCTTGCTTACTGAAATCCCGACGTGAGTACATTTCAACTCCTCTTGACAGGCTGGTGTCGCTCCTTCAAGACTCCCACTAACCTACTTCTTCAACACGCACTTTTATCCATGTGACCCGTCACTCGTATCTCAAGGTCGAATCCTGTGTAATCCTCCGACGATTGTCCAGCCTATCTTCGTGGAGCTGCACGATGTGTTCGGCATGTGTCATCTCTCTTTGCGCAGCTAGCTGCCTTCCGAGCTTACCCACTGGGCGTAAAGGGCCTCCCGATATATTCTGGAGGCGACAGGCGTCAGTCAGGCTCTGTCATGCTATCATGGGGATGTGGACTTCCACAAACCTCTTTCAATTGTGTTTCTAGCCTCTTCCAAAAGCCAGGAGGATTGCCACTAGGGCTTGCTTCATTGAGCGTGCGGCCTTTGCTTTTGAAATTGTCCACTTTGTTCGGCCGTCTGCTCGAGTGTATTCGCCTGGCCCAATACCCGAGACTCTCGCAACAGACTTTTGTACCATCGGCGAAGGTAAGGGTCCGGTCGGCTATGCTGTAGATGAGCCCGGGCTGTTCCAGCCAGGGGATGCCAAGGATGAAGTCGTACTGGTCAATGTCTGTGATCAGGGCGTTCATGCCACTTTCCTTATGACCATTGACGTCGAACTCGGAGATGTGTGCGACATGAGTGGAAGTGCCGCCTACGGAGCCGTTGAACCCTGTGCTTATTACTGGCTGCGGGAGTATGGAGCGTCTGATAGCCTGGTTGTTCTCGACCCAGCGCGTGCTGATGACGATCGATGTACAGCCATTATCGACGAGGCATCGAGCCGGAACTCCATCTACTAGAGCAGAAATGACGAAGTGCCGGGAGGTGGGTGGGTACAGATCTGGGGCGGTGATCAGGTTTGTGTTCGAGTATCCCTCCGTGTTTCGAATGTCCACTGCGTTGCGTCCTCGGCTCGATCCTTCACTTGCACTGGACTTCTTCTGTGGCCTCTTTCGTGGAGGACTGGTGTAGTGGATGTAGCTGATGGATCCCAAGATGGTGCATATGGCTATTATGAAAGTTGTTCGGGTAGAGATCCCGCGCTCGATAGACTGGAACCTGGGATACGGTTGGACTTTGGTGGGTTGAGTCTGGAATTTGTCGAGAATGTAATAAAGTGCTGACATAGTGCCATCGCGGGAGGGTGAATGATAGACAGAGCTAGAGTTGATCGTGATCAGAGGTCAACGACCAAGGCCTTTGCCGCCGAAGAATCGACGATGTCCGGCCGCGACAGGGATGTGACGTGAAATGGGTGAGTGACATCAACTCCAATGTCGCGATGGACCCACGGCATCATCTTTCTTGTTCCTCTCATCATCTTCGCAACAATCGCAGTACAATCCTTCGAGATCTCAAAAACCATATCGAGAGTCTCCTCTCAAGCATGACGATACCAAGAATCTCCGATGAGATATCTGACCTACCTTGACGTGCATCCCGTCCCCAGATAGGAAGATGGGCGGTGAAGCTTCAGAGTGATCGTGTGGTGTCGGAGATGCCGATTGGGGAGACGAATTATAAGATGCACATTGCGGAACTCTGAAAGGGTATGAGGATGGAACCTGACATGCCGCGGGCTTCTAGCGAGCAGTGGTAGCTGTAACGAGCGTCGCTTCGCCGATGCCAGTGTTCACAACAACTTTGTCTCTTTGTCTCAGACCGGATTCGTGGTTGGTCTGCCATTCTCCTTGTCTCCTGTTATACTGCGGGAGTCCTGTAGTGCTGCTCGGCACCCACTACACAATAGCTCAAACTGAAAGGGATCGACGACTGCGCCCGATTGCAGCTCTTGGGTGCTCACGTACTGGCACCTTGCTAGCCTGCCGATTCTCTGTGGAGGAGGCGAATTCTGCTCACATCCCGACATTGCAGTTCCCGCCCATGACGTAGTACCATCTCTAATGGTAGGAGAGTAGTATCCAGTGGAGCCACCGGCACTGTTGGGTAAGGAGATATGGGGCGCAAGCTGGCTTGGAGCTCGAAGCGCTACAATAGCCTCAGATCCCATTGCCTTGCAATCTCGCGGAGGGACAACCCGTAGTTCTGTAGTCAGCGTCCAATTACATCCACAGCTTTCTGGTCCCTGGCAAAACCAGGTGTCTTGTACGTCTTCCAGATCGGTGCAGTATTCCAGAGTCGAAGTTGTAGCATGTGCTTCCAGACAGGCAAGTATCTCCAAGCATACAGCATGCGGATGTCGCGTTATCCAGGCATGGCACGAGGTTCGAGGGACCACGATAACTCGCACCAGGGCCCACGTAGCACTGTGAAAGTGAGATAGTTCTTTTCGCATAGAAGATCAGAATCAGCGGCCAGCCAAACTCTATGAAACGCATCATTCGGTGCTATGGTCTTGCTGGTGCCTCTGATTTCAAGGTGGAGCAGTGACAAGAAAAGGAAGAATAAGCGCCTGAGCCTCGCGACGGCTCTTTGATATGACAGAAGGCTGAGCTGAGCTGCAGGGGTAGCCTTTTGTGTATCACCTCTGGTGGCACGAAATATGCCGCTGTGCTCGTGGAGGCGACGGAGGCAGACTTCGCATCTTGCGAAGAACGACGCTCTTTGAACAAACAATTGTCGAAGAGTGCGCCATGGCGGTATCGCACTGAAGCTTTAGGCATAGGTTCGAGCACCTTTTTCTTGTCTAGTTCAGGAGGGGGTCTCCGGCTGTACACGATGTGCAACGAAGAAGGCAGCTTGGCAGCCTGGATTATGACTGACGAATCTATCCTTCTCCCTCTTCTCTTCTCCCGCGCGATAACTCCTTTTGCTCGTCCATACGGATGCGGACGTGTCAGCGTGGTGACATTGCTGCTCCTGCCGAGAGGAGCGTGATTCTGGCCGATGAAGCTCGAGAGTGTATTCGACATGGAAGGGATTTCGTGATACGTAAGGTACATGTAGGTAGTCTAGCTTCGCGGCTAGAGATTCGATACACGTCGATAACGACATTACTCGCTATATCAAAGAATGAAACACTAGCTCAAAACTCTCTTGGCGAAATCCCGTGACAGCATGTCGAGCACGCGCTTCCCTCACGCGTTGATTCGCGTCTCACCTTCCAGTTAGTTGCATATTCCAACCATCTCGTCCAACAAATGGATGTCCTGACAAAAGAACCATGACGGCCGCCATCCACCGCAGCACGCCTTCCCTCTCAGTGCCTCAAACACAGAACACAGCTCCCGTCCTGGAATTCAGCTGCCTCTACACTCACGACATCCGCAAAAAGGCCAAGAAATGGAAAGATGGCTTCCTCCGCTACCACACTTTCAATAAACGGGCCATGGTCTATGATGTTCCACGCAATTTCATTGGAGATATGCACTGGACGGGCGAGGATGATCTACAGGAGGGCGACGAGGTCGTGTTGGAGAAGGCGGGCGTCAAGGTCGAGGTTGGAGAGAATATTGGAAGGAGTGAGACGGATTTGTCGGAGTTGAGGGCGAAGAAGGGGGTGGAGGGGAATGCGGGACCGAAGAAGAGGGCGGAGAGGGTGGAGAGGGTGGAAAGAGTGGAGAGGGCGGAGACTGGGGCGATGATGACTTCGTCGGGAGGGAGGGCATCGAGCGGGAATACCGGTGCTGTGAGAGGGAATACACAGCAGTTGAAACATCGATCCTTGAACGCTCTACTGGGAACACCAAAGGGACCGATCGGGAAGGCAAAGTTGCCGACCAAATCACCTTTTGAGGAACGATATGCGGATGTCGAGAATGAGGCGTGGGAGGATGGAAGGCCGACGAAGAAGGCCAGAGTCGCCAGATCTACGAAGCAGGATGGAATGCCATTGTGGGCTCGAACGACTGATCGAAGAGCGGATCAGCAGCAGGAATCTGCAAACAAAGTCTTCATCGATTTGTCCGATGATGTGACAACCTCGAATGAATTCCTGCCGGGTTTCTCAAGCGATGCTCTGGCACCTCCATCTTCACCTGCGAAGGTGACAGCGAGGAGACCATCAGGCAGTTCAAGTTCGCCTGCTTTTGAGACTATACCGCCTGTTCGTGAATCAGTTGCCGTACGCGAGAGACCTCGCGGCCCTCGCATGCAGGAGCTGGAAAGTGTTGTGCCTCAGAACAAAGCGGCTGATTCTGCTCGCCGCTTGAGCAAGGCTCGCAAATCTCCAGAGCCAGTGAAGCAGCCCTCGCCACAGCCGTCACGCCCTTCAAGCATCAAACCAGGCCAGACTCTACGCTTGGCTGCTAGTGCACCAAAGAAGAGGACATTACTCTGCCAAGATCAACTCACCAAGAAGCCACGAAGAGCGTCTCCTGTAGATGATGCAGCAGCAGCAGAGTCAGCCATTGCCATCGACGATGACGATGACGACGACGAAAGGCCGAAAACTGCACACCAGAGAGTTCAAGCACGTCTGAAACTGGCTCGCGAGCGAACAGCACGAAACCAGAGCATGAATGTGAATGCAGAACCAGTGCCAGACATGCCTGCACTTAGTGTCCATCGATCCTCCCATGAAACATCAGCAATAGAGCTCGCACGTCTAGACAGAATGATGCTCCCGCCAGCCGCACCTCGCCGAGTACCTTCGCCACCTCCAGCACCAATTCCATCTCCACGAGAAGCAAGACCTCTGCGAAGAGTCATATCTGAACCTCCTACCAAGCCAGCTTCAAAACCTAAACTTGCCCAAGCCAAGGCACCTTCGAAACGAGTCCCCGGCGCTCCAGTGAGGTATACACCCACTCCCTCCCCAACTAAACGATCTAGAGAGCCCACTCCCGTCCCCCCTCCCGAGAAAGACACCCGTGTGCCCTTTAAGAACAAACCTCAGAAGAAGAATTTACAGAAATCTGTAAGTCTCAATATCACAGCCGCAGGGACTTCAACTGTGATTCTTGGACGGCCTTTTCAGGCTCCGGGAAAACCTCCTGCGCCAGGGAAGATTACTAAAAAGGTAGAGGTTGTGAAGGAGGATGTTGGGGCTTGGAGTCGGGAGGCTTTTGATCTTTTTAGGTGGAGGCCTCCGGGGTGGGATGAGGAGAGGTGGTGTGTTGTGGAGACGACGGAGGGTGGAAAGGAGGCGCCTGCGGGGTTGAGTGGTGGGGCGAGCTTGCCGAGTGTTTTGAAGGAGATGGAGAAGGAGAGGGGCGTGTGATGTGGACTGGATGGGCGAGTGGCTGAAGAGGTGGAGAAGCGGTTGTGTGTGAGTCTGAGTGAAGTGTACAAGGCTGGCTAATGAAGATATAGATATACGATTCATGATTGAAATGACTAATATATGTCCAAACGACCAGAATCAACCCGAACAACACGATAGGAGCCAGGACGCAAAAATTGATACCATTATGATTAATCAATCTATACAGCCCGTTCTACAGACCAAGTCATCTCTGATTCTAATTCTCACACGGCATTTCAGGACTGGCTCTGGCTGTTCTCCTCATGCTTCTCAATATTCCTTTGACGCACTTCGAGT
>KZ109689.1:603-79021 GCA_002116395.1 Ramularia endophylla | reverse complement strand
GCGATACAGTGAATAACCGTAAAGATATAAGCCCGTATACCTCGATTATTTCTCTTACTTTGCTTAAGTATAACTCCTTCCCCTTTAGGCCTAGTACTATACATTATACATGAAAAAGACGCGCACGGACCTATTTAGTAGGTCTATAATATAATACTTACCTGTTTAGGCTTAGGTCCTACTCTATTAGTAGTATTAATAGTATCCCTTAATTATACCCTCTATTAACCTAGTATCTATACTATTAATACTATCCTACGGCTATCCCTAGTATCTCTACTATCTCTACTATTAGTAGTATCACTCTAAATCTTTCTGTGACGTAGCGCGAGAACGGCGATGTTTATCTTTACTAAACTAACTACCTACTTTAGATACTCTAGCGATTCGATTTTAGAGATAATCCTCGTAAGACTAAGACTCTAATAGACTCTAGGTTAAAACTTAAGAAGCGAGTAGAGCTCCCTTAACTCCTCTACTAAATTCGATTATACTAGTTATAAGTAGGATTAGTTAACTACGCTATAATTAAAACCCGTCCGGATATTACTAAAGTAGTAGGAGTAGTTTCTTAGTACTACTTAAACCTAAGTAAGGAGTACGAAGAGGTAGTCGAGTAAATCTACGACTACTTATTCTACTATACCGACCTTAGACTTTACTATAGACATTAACTAGAACGCTCGGACCTCTATATCTTCTCCGATACGGACTAGGTAGCCGACATTAACGACTAGCGATCTACGACTAGCTAGTACGTAATCTTAAACGGAGCGGTAATATCGTAGGCTTCTAAACGTTAACGATATATTATAATAAGTATAATAGAAGCGGAATACGTTATAGCCGCCTCTATAGCTTAAGAAGCTATCTAGCTTCGAAACTTTATTAATAAACTTAACCTACTAGGCCTCTACGTCGATAGCGTACTAATCTATATTAATAACAATACCGTACTAAAATAAGCCTATAACCTAGAAGGTTACGGTAGAGCTAAATATATCGATATTAAGTATTACTTTATTCGTTAAGCGGTAATAGATAGAGTTATTACTACCTACCGAGTTAATAGTAAGGACAATACCGTAGATATCTTTACTAAGCTACTACCTAGAGACGACTTCTAGCATTACGTAAAAGGTCTTAGTATAAGTAGGTCTAACTACGGATAAGAATAAACTCTTACTTATTTAGCTATAGCTCTTATTAAGGCTATAGTAGGAGAATTAAAAAGGATAGCCTAAGGTAGGACTATAGTAGTAGGAGCCTAAGGAAGAAATAGGAGCCTAAGGAAGAAACGATAGAAGTACTATTTACGTACGGGAAGAAGAAGTACTTTAGTTAATTCCTCTCCGTAGTCCTTATAATCTACTTACATTAGTGTCTCCTATTCGTGGCCTTAGTACAGGCTCACATTCCATTTCTTGATGGCTTAATTTGGCCTTGTTTCCGCTTATCCGAGTGAGGGATACAAATCGAACCGCAATGAGTAGCTGAAAGGCTCGGGCTTAGCACGGAAATGACCGAACCCAGATGAAGAAAACAGTCACAGGCCACAGCTCCGCTCCCAAGAGTACCACTCCGATGCAGATGCTGTACATACAGAATGCCTAATACAAACCGGCTCGAAAAGCAAGCCGAGAATTGCTTGTAACGATAGTCACTCAATGATACCCAACTCACGACAAAGACGCATGATAGTCAAAACTAATTGTGTGTACATGAACTACCAAACAAAGAAGCCGCCGAAATAATACCTCTTACCAATCATGTGCATAGGCATATTTCTTCGCTAGTCTTGCTCGCACCGACAGAATGCCCGGTTCAAAAACAATTCTTGCTGTTTTGAGACGCACAGCCTCTTGTTAGTGACTCTCAACACTGAACCAAGAGGCGGTGACTTTGGTTGACGAATCCTTGGTCGATTCAGGGTGTCGCCGTTTCGCTAGCTCCTTCTTCTTCTCAATCGTATGCTCAGCGACTTTGGGTTCGCCAGTAGATTGCTCCTGGTTGGGTTGAAAGTACGGGGCCATTGCGATTGTGTTTGCTTGAGAGGATGATGAGGACTGGAGATGCTGGGTCATAGGATTGGGGATGTTCTTGGTGGTTTGTTTGTGATGTGTCTCTTTGTGCTGCTTGAATTAGTGAGCTTCCGGATCTAACTATGATCCAAACACAATATGTTGCTGAAGATGTTCCTGGAGTAGATAAGAATTTGTGTGAGCCGCGACTTCGTTAGCAAGTTGCCATTGAGCTGAAAGCCGCTCACATGGAAAGTCAAAACATATCACAGTAGGGGCATAAGGAGGAGAGCTTTTCTTTTGAATGCATCGTTTCATGTCTACTATCTATAATGGGTATGACTTCGCCCAGCAATCATCAATCATAACAGCTTCCTGCTCTTCCACCACCGTCATACAATTACATGCTTTATGCAGCAATAGGTGCCTTTAAACCCTTGTGAGTACCAGCAGCTGGTCCACCGTTGTTGTTGACGGACTCGGTCTTGTCAGACATGCCGTTGGCGGCACGCTTAGAAGAATCCTTGGCCATGCCGTTGTGGGTGCCGTTGAACGAGAGGCCGGCGATGCCAGGGTAGCCCTGAACACCAGTCGCCTTCTCCAGACGAGCAGCAAGGTCCTCGTTCACCTCACGGAAGATGGCGATCTGGCGCTTGATGATCTCTTCCTTGTGGCAGTTGGCCATGTGGCCAGAGATGTTGTTGATGAAGCGCTCCTTGGCGCCGTCATCAAAGACATTCTCCCACAGGGCACGTGGTGCCTTGAAGTCCTCTGGTCGGATCTCCGACAAGAAGCTGACGGCGTTACCCTCGAAGTGGCCGTGTGTGGTGTCGAGGTTGACCTGGCGCTTCTTGAAGTCGACGGGTTGGATAGAGCTCAAGTATGCAGGACGAGAGCCTTGGTTGTAGAATGCCATGCCACCGTCACGCTGGAAGTTGGAGAACTTGTATGATGTCCTAGGTGCGTTGACGGGCAGCTGCTGATAGTTGACACCAATGCGGTGGCGGTGGGTGTCTGGGTAAGAGAACAGACGAGACTGAAGAACGGGGTCTGCTGATGGCTCGATGCCAGGAACCAAGTGCGATGGGTTGAAAGCAATTTGCTCAATCTCGGCAAAGTAGTTCTTGACGTTCTCGTTCAGGAAGAACTCTCCAACCTTGCGGAGAGGGAATTGCTTCTGTGGCCAGACGTGGGTAAGATCGAAGATGTTGATCTTCTCGTTCTCCCACAGGTCCTCAGCCTGCTTGGGAGTCATGGTTTGCCACATGACATCCCAGCCAGGGTAGTCGCCCTTCTCAATGGCGTTGTACAGATCCTTCTGAGAATAGTCGGGCGAGTAGTTTGCCGAATCTTCCTGAGTGATGAAGTCGGTGCCCTGCTTGCTCTTCATGTGCATCTGTCCGTACACCCACTCGCCGTTCTTGTTGACGAGCTTAAGGGTGTGGCCGGCATAGCCGTGCATCTTGCGCCATCCGTCTGGGATACCACGGTCACCCATAAGAATCATGACCTGGTGGACACTCTCTGGGTTCTGAGATAGGTAGTCCCAGAACATTGTGCTGTCGTCCGCATGGGTCAAATGTGTTGCTGGGTCACGCTTCTGGGTGTGGATGAAGTGTGGGAACTTCGCTGGATCACGAAGGAAGAATACTGGGGTGTTGTTGGCGACCATGTCCCAGTTTCCGTGGTCGGTACGGAACTTGACTGAAAAGCCTCGTGGGTCACGAGCACAGTCGTGGGAACCAGACTCGCCACCAACGGTGGAGAATCGGACAGTGATTGGGCACTTCTTGCCAGCTTGGAAGATGTCTGCTGAGCAGATGTCATCCATGGGGTCGGTGGTCTGGTAGTAACCATGAGCACCACCACCCTTGGCGTGAACAACACGCTCAGGAATGCGCTCGCGGTCGAAGTGTGAAAGAAGGTCGATCAGGTGAAAGTCCTGAAGGAGCAAAGGGCCGCTGTCGCCAGCTCGCTGGGCCTCATATGGGTGAGGCATTGGGACACCATTGCTGGTGGCGTAGATGGTATCTTCGGCGGTGGTATCGCGGTCCTCATTGTAGCTGCGGTGCAGAGTGCCGTTGGCGCGGGCATCTGGCTTCGGGTCGGTCATTGCTGATGGTGCCATGTTGTGTGGTATTGTGTGTGAAGGGTTTGTAGTAGAGAGTTGTAGTTGGGAAAAACAAAAGACTATATACTTATCTGATTCTTCGAAAATCGCCACATCATGGCCCTCCACGCGTGTTGACGATGAGACGGCAACGCTGCTCGATCTACGCGGATAATGATCATTGTTGACGTAGGGGATCCATTCGCTGATCTCAGACGCCACTCATTGGCTGCTGTTTCTCTTTCCGCTCGCTTCCATCTCGCCATTAGAGACTTCGTTTCTGTCAGGCGAGAGTTCGCTCGTTTTCGATACTCATCTGCCGTCGTTGAATACATCTCAGAACCTCGTTTGTGTCTCGCAGAAAGGACGGAGGCTTATCGTTGTGACGCTCTACATTCTGCAATTTTTCACCGAGCAGCGATCCCTTTGACGTCAGCTCTGCTTACGGACTCACCTCCGCTTTGTTTCCCCTTCCTGAGTGGTCTTCTGTCAGCAAAGTTTGACTATCCTGGCGGGGCACGGCACTTCGCTTTGACTTCACCTTCTCGACTCTCGAGGTGTTGTGGCGAAACTCGCTATTCACCACTTTCCCTTGAGCTCAGAATGTCGCGCCCTCCCTTTGTCTATGCCTTGCATAGATTCTGCCAAGATATACACCTATTTGACGGCTATAATACATGCGCGACACAGACCATAAAGCAGTCACGCAGCTGAACGCCTGCTTAGAATCGCGACTGCACTGTCAAGGTATGGACCAAGGTCATTAACACTCCGTGATGAGGAGTACTGGCTTCGCCCAGTATGGTCCTCGGAGGGATCAGAGGGACGATATTCGCTATTATGTGCAATTGTCTTTGCAGCAATCTCTTCTTTCCAGCGACCTTCTCCAGAGTGGATAGGACGAAATCAACTTCTTGCTCCAATCGAGTCGCGACATCGCACGCATGCTTCAACCCTCCGGATGCTTTGATCTCCTTGACTGCCAGCTTCCGCACCTCAAATGGCACACCGTCCTTGCCGAATTTTCGTTGCTCCAGAATGCTACTCAAGCGGGTCCGCTGTTCTTGCGATTGCAGAGCATGTATCAAAGGCAAGGATAGCTCTCCTTCACCAATGTCTTCAGCATACCCCTTCTGGTCGGCATACTATTGTTCGGGTCAGGATTTTTTCAGTTGATACACGGGATTGTTTCACGGAACATACATCAGACGCTTCTAAATTCTGGTAGTCATCTCTGACTTGGAAGAATCGACCTACCAACATCATAAGACTGCCAAGGTCCAGGCTCTTGTTGGTTGTTGCTTCAGCTTTCATCAGGCCTGCAGCTAATAAGAATAGGCCGCCAGTCTCTGAACAGTCAGCAAGGAAGCCACTTGAAGCATTCTCAGCGGACTTACTGCCGTCCACCATGGTGTAGTGTTCACTTTCTGGCGGCATCGATGTGTGATGCTTCCAGTACAGATCTAGACCTTGGCCTATGTGAGCATCGAGTAGTCGCGCTTTGCATCCATGTCAGCAGAGTATCCCAGGACTAGCGATCGCAAGTTTTGCTCATCACACTGCTGACCGCTGCGGAAGATAGCTTTTGAGCCGTTTGCACTGCTTTCATTATCAAAAAGTTCGCAGCATTGATAGTCTGCGAAGTCCCGAAGACTATGTGGGTGGCAGGCTTTCCACGCCTAAGCGGAGAATCATCTTGGATGTCGTCCAGCCTGGAAAGTCATATGCGAAACTGGAAGTCATGATGAGTGATCTACATGAGAGAAGCATTGTGCAATGTGCTGACGATTTCTCGAATCACTTGTAGCGAAGCATTGGGGACTTCATACCACACATCGAGAGCGTCAATGGCTGCGTTTCGAACACCCTTGGATGGCATGGACTGGATATATTTGCTTGGCTCCATTACAATCTGATGGGTGGAGAAAGTCAGCATTTAAAGACTCTTCTTGGTTGCTACACGGTCGGTACTCCCATCCTCGTGGTGAGCCAGCAATCCACCTGGAAGATCAAGTGCCGGCTGAATCGCAGACTCTTGTGTCTCACTACCTAGGACATGAACCTCCTTGGTTTCATTTGGTGATGAAGGCGACATGAGAGAATCTCTCCGCCCGTCAGCGTGTTCGTTGGCCTGTACTATATCCTGTATTGGTAAGTCCAGATCATCTTCATTTGAACCAGAGCGGCTCTCTTGGTTTCTTATACGGAGATCTGGATAGGCATCCTCTGCGTTCATATCGTAGCGTGCTGTGGTCATGCCCTAGGCGAAGTTGCCAGCAGTGATGAGATCGAGAAGCTCAAACCAGTACTTGATTCTTTCTAACGATCTTCCAGGAAGGGCGAGAAATTGGGCCTTCAGCTCACCGTATGCCTTTTCTCGTAAGATGATTTCGGCTCGTAGCATCGCTTTCGCGTCGGCGGCTCTAACAGAATACCACTTCATGTACAGGAACACGGCGCTGACGATCTCTCCTTCGCTGTTATTCGATTCGAAGTTCATTGCCTCTTTCTCCCATAAGAAGTAGTCGTTAACGAGAACCTAGGCGTTATAGGCTGCGTTAGTAATAGCTAAGAGATCTTCCTCTTTCTTGTCGGTTAGATTGAAGTCCATAGAGAAGCAGAGTAAGCTCATAGTCCACCTAGACTTGTGTTAGCTGACTTGACTCTGCTAATTAGTAGAAAGCTCTGATCTTACGGGCATCTAGCATCGACGATTCGGAATGGTAGATACTCATCGATTGTCTTAAAGACTTGAAGCCTATGTCTCGGATCTGGACGAACACATCGGACATCTCCTTCTACAGGCGCAGACATTTCTTACCCTGATCTCGATCGATATCGATAAGCTCAACGGCCATCTTCGCTTGAAGCTGTCTTCTCTTGATATGGTCTTTTGCTCCCCCGCTCTTGGCATCGTCGAAGTTCAAGCCTTCGACAAGCTCCCGATTAGTTTCGAGCAGCTAGAAAGGATATGAGCTCTGAACATGGTATCGACTGGGTCCAACATACCTTCTCGGGAGATTTATCGGCAGCATACTCGATCACATCATCATGGATGTATGCGTATTCCACCATGTATGTCGTCAGTGCCAACCTCTCGGCGAGAGCCTCGGAAGCACATAGTGCTGTCAGATTCCCAACGATTGGGTTGATACATCCTACGGCATAACTCTTATGTGCTTTGTTGCGCTCGGAGTCTTCGAAGACCGTGAGCGTGTAGGACGTCGATTTGACACTGCCAGGATCCCTTGTCTGCCAGATCAGCCTGGCTGTGGATGCTGGGCTGGAACTTGCAACATGATTCATCACGCTCGTAAGCCTCTGGAGGCACTGGAACGGAGACCTTGAACATTGAGCTATCTGTGTTTGATGCTTCCGTGGTGAGGATGGGTTGGAAAGTGTTTCAATCTGGCTGCCAGAAGAATGTCTTCTTAACCGTGAAGCAGACTTCTGGCATCCCCAACGGAAACATGTGGAGGAGTCGTGCATCGCAACGGATCGATGACATTGCATCATGAGTGATATCAAAAACTGGCGTGTCTGCAAGGGATGCATTACTATACTTCCTTGTAGATGGCAACGAGAGCATGATTGGCGAGATCACTCGGAAGCGGTACGCCAGCAATGCGAATGCTAGTCTCTAGACTGGTACCAAAAAGGGTTGTGGAGGAGTTCCTACTTAAGAAGCTTGCAGAGATAACAAATTCGCTCGCACGTATCGTGTAAAATCCTTTCTGGTTAATGTGCTGCTCAAGAATATGCCTCCATGACCAACTTGGAATGCAAAAGGGGCGACTCAAACCCTAACCCTAGAGCGTGCTGCAGATCAGACCAGATTCGGGCACTGCCACTTGCCAAAGTCGGAGCTCAACACAACAACAACCCACACTTATACGCACATTGCTCCATCGCTATGCATGTTTTGCTGCACGATACGCATTATGATATAGCTCATCCTGCTGCATGCCATGACTGGTACCTGTCTCTGGTCCGCCAGCCTCGAGCTCCGATTCGACGCCCTGCTGGAAGGGAAGCGGAATCGTCCGATCGGTAGCCATTGCATGCATCGAGACGCTGAGAATCTCTGGTGTGGTCGATCTGTGTGTTTTCCAAAGATGGATGCCAGATTTCCCATCTCTGAAGTCTGGGCGCACCGGCCGCCATGATGCAGCTTCGCAGACAGCGGCAGTGGACCCGATGAAGTGCGATGAGGTAGATACACTGACCGCTAGTGTAGAAACGGTTGAGGTTCGTATCCATTTTTCAATCGTTTCGGCGATGATTGCACAGCCGAACGTAGGACCACGATTTCGATCTTATTCAAGTACATGTGACTTTAGCCCAGCGTTTGGTCAGACACTCTCGCTTACTTGAACATAGAATGGAGACTACCAAAGTCAGACCAGATGCATCGACTACAGCGACCATGCCGAGTCCAGAACTTACAGAGGAACAAGACTCTAAATACACCGAGTTACTATCACTGGTCTCGAAATGGAGTGATTCATTCCACGGACATCCTCTTGAGGAACAAGAACGCCTGTTCTTAACGAGAGAATGCCTCCTCCGTTACCTACGAGCTTCAAAATGGGATGTAGGCCATAGTCTTACCCGCCTCGAAGCAACTCTTCTTTGGCGAAGAGAGCGGCACATCGACGATCTCGGCTCAGGAGGGCAAATGAACGATGAGATCAGGACTGGACGGCTCATTCCACTTGGTCACGATAACAATGGACGACCGTGTTTGTACTTTGACTTATCGAAAGAGACGCCAAAGCTTTCAGAGATCCAAATGGACCACCTCTGTTTCATGACAGAAAGAATTATTGACATGATGCAGCCTGGGATCGAGAGCATCACGGTGATCATAGATCTGAACAACGTGTCACGAAACCAGATGCCTTCGATAGCTAAAGTCCGGGCATACATTACAGCCTTTCAAGAGCATAATCCGGAGCGTCTGGGACTGGTCATTGTGCCATCTACTGTGCCATGGTGGTTTTATGGAATCTGGAGGGTCATACGGTACTTCTTAGATCCAGCTGTTAAGGATAAGATCATCCTTGAAGGAGACTGGGGTCGATATGTTTCGAAAGACAAGCTCTGGACAAAATATGGAGGAGACATGGAGTTTGAACTTGATCACGACACCTATTGGACTAGATTTCTGGATGAAGCGGGCAAGAGACGGGGAGAGTATGTTAGGAGGTGGGAGTCTTGTGGGAACCGGACTGGAGAGTCCGAGATCAGCCTTCGAGGTGGTGATGTTACATCCAACGAGTGGATCTTCAAGAATTGATATTTTGCCGAAAAAAGGAAGAAATTACGACACCATTCGACCATTCTAGGACCACCACTCTTTGAGGGATATGCACTTCTCTGATGCTATCGAAGGCAACGCACGGAAAGCGTCATTACCAACACAGTGACAGAGATCCTCCCTTGAAAAGACCCAGAACAACAACCACAGTGAGCAAAAGATTCATTTTGTCAGTCCCCACTTTCTGCCATCTTCCAGCAACAACTTATCATCCCCGTTGAGACATTTCAACCCAGCTTGGACTTGACAAAAGTCAATGCATTCTGACCATACTCTGAGCCGTAACCTTGGTGAGTGGCAGCATCAGATCCATTGCAGCAGTAAGGGTCCGCAGCGTCACAATACGACCTGATGCGGGACTGATATGTGGAACAAGTGAAGCCCGTTGGGCGAGGATCGAACTGTCATCCATTGTCAGACAAGATCAATCAGAAGATTGGGGGGATACTTGCACCGCCAGCCGTGCAGGTCCCGTAACCGAAAGCAGCCTTCTCGACTGGAGAATTCCTTGGGTCGCCCGCGAAAATAATCGCCTTGACGGCGGTACTCGCAGCAGACGTGAGCAATGCACTGGTACTTGAGACACCCTGATTGGTATCACCGCCGCCACAAAGTGCATTGTCAGCAATCTGAGCGCCCTAGTATCGTTTATTCAGCCTTTTTCATCTCCCTCCCCTCTCTCTGAGACTGGGAAACTAACCTGCGAGTACCCAATAACTACAAGCATAGTACTCGGACACATCTCATTATAAGCATTAATCTGGTTTGCAATATTCGTGGTTCCCGTCTGAACGGAAGAACCATACGAATCGCCACCTGCAGCTGGGTAGGTGATTGCCTCTGAGGTCGATCCGGAGTAAGCGCCCAGGATCAAGTTCACGAAAGTTCCTGCGCTGCCGTAGCCCGCTGCAGCAGTTGTCTCGCGGGCGCCGAAGACGTGGACTCCGGGACAGGTTGCGCGTTGTTCGATGGGGGAGCCGAGGACGCTGGCTGCTAGAGTTGCAAGGGCGGCGAGTGTGGTGGTTTGGTGCATTTTGACGGGTTATTTTGCGGTGAAAGGTATGAAGGATGTTTTGGATGTTCTGTGGAGATATATCAGCTGCTGATGTGTAGATATAGTCGACCTCTGGTTGTATGATCAATGCAATCAGCCTGAAACTTCTCATCGTCAATATACCAGATATCGGATGACTTCTTCGCCATTCGATACAACGCTGTAGATGAATTGGTCCTTAGCGAGGACCTAATGTCGAAAGAGATGGTCACGACCCGTATACAGCACTCACTTCGTTTATCCGAGAGTCATAACTAATGCGAACCAATCATTCGCTTCCTTACGCCCGTGGTTTGGTCTATGGAACAGGCTTCAGAGTACAAGCGCTTAAGGTGCCATAGTTCTGGCCATCAAGGCCTCTCCTACGAAGTCATATACCACATACAGCCGAGCGCCTCGTCGTCTACACCAGCCAGTAGCTTTTAGGCTAATTGTCGATCATTTGCCATCAGGGATCGATATGCATAAAAACAAGGCCTCGGAGGAAGGGCTGTCGGGTCTCCAGCTTCAAGAACCGAGAATCTGGAGGCGGGTTCGTCCTATAGGGTATTTCAACTGCTATGACCTGCCCAAAGGAGTTGTAAGTGAATGTCTCCGAGCTTAGCCAGAATGCCTAGCTTGAAGCACAAGCGGAGAGCTCTAGACTACCTTAACCCTGTCGTGTGGCTGCACACCCACTCCACATTAACCATATTGGCCGCGCTCCAGACAAACTACTTCGTAATAAGCGAGAAAGGCTCCATCAGCTAGAGTACGACACTATACTTCGAACATTTTGGTGGAGTAGCAATTTTGCCGGAAAACAACCAGCTCAGTTTACTCCTCTCGTGATGAATGATAAATACTCCTTCGACTTTCACGACTTCTTGGGCATTTCACAGACTGCACATTATCGATCAATTACCAGTCTTCAGTCTAATCACCAGTCAACATGTTGTTCAAGCACCTCGCCATCAGCTGGGCTGCAGTCATTGGAGCCATCGCTGCTCCTACTGAAGTCTCCAAGAGAGGAGATGCCGTCATGGAGAAACGCTCCACTCCAACTGGCACGGGAACCAGCAATGGGTACTACTACTCCTATTACAACGATGGTTCCGCCAGCAGTGTAACTTACAACAACGACGCTGCCGGTAAATACGACGTCAGCTGGACGAACTGCAACAACTTCGTTGCTGGTAAAGGATGGGCCACTGGTGCTGCCAGGTACGTGACACAGTCGATGCGTTTCACCATGTTGAGATTCACCTACTGATTCGATTGCTGCTGACAGAGCCATCACCTACTCCGGCACCTTCTCTCCCAGCGGCAACGCCTACCTCTCCGTCTACGGCTGGTCCGAGAATCCCCTGGTGGAATACTACATTGTCGAATCGTACGGCACGTACAACCCTTCTTCAGGCTTGACTTCCAAAGGAACGGTCACCTCTGACGGCGGCGTTTATGACATCTACGAGGACACCCGTACCAATGCTCCTTCGATCGAAGGTACTGCGACTTTCAACCAGTACTTTAGCGTGAGGAGGACTAAGCGTGTTGGGGGAACGGTTACCACTGCTAACCACTTCAATGCTTGGGCCAAGCTTGGTATGAACTTGGGAACTTTCAATTATCAGATTTTGGCTACCGAGGGATACGAGAGCAGTGGTTCGTCTGCTATCACTGTTTCGTAGGGTTGTGGATGTGATGGACTGCGGGATGGCAATGCTGGAGGCTGGAGGAATTCCAGAGACGGAAAAGTCTATCGCACGGTCGTTAGCAGTTTAGGTCATGATCATGAACTCGAATGAAGCCTTCTGTTTACCCATACTGCTATTGCGTTGTTGCTGTCTGCTGTCATTTGTATCCTTGTCAAGCGTATAGTATTAGATATTACTTGTGCTGCGGATGCTCTTCCACTTGCAAGGCCTGGAGTCCGATATATCAAAGCAATACAGAATCGACCATGGTCGATATAAATCAATCCTTCCGGGTATCATCGCTCTTGATCTCAAACAAATCGCCAGCCATCTTCTTCACATTGCTGTCGTCCACATTGGCCAGTCCCTCCTTGATGCTCGCCAGCGTCTCAGCTGCCACACCAGTTCTGGCCTGCGAATAGACATCAATGCCAGCAG
The DNA here is from genome assembly GCA_002116395.1 of Ramularia endophylla. Taxonomy (NCBI): domain Eukaryota; kingdom Fungi; phylum Ascomycota; class Dothideomycetes; order Mycosphaerellales; family Mycosphaerellaceae; genus Ramularia; species Ramularia endophylla. Next base: position 66,402 of record KZ109689.1, on the reverse strand, counting down.
GAGTAAACATGGTTTTGGCAAACATGGTGACCACATATTTATTGCCGCTGCCACTCTCCTCTCCCCACGCGAGAACCTCCCAGTGACTGCTCGCAATCATGAGCCAGCCCTTGCCACGCCAATCCCATTCGCCTCTGCTGTCGCCGGCAGCAGCCTTGTCGACGCCGCGGATTGACGAGATTTTGTCCGTCGTTGCATCGGCGCTCTGGTATGTGACCAGATCATCGATCCGGTCTGTTTGATCTTTTGGGATGGAGGGCGATGATGGGTCGAGCGGTGTATATTGAATCCGCACGTTCTTCTTGCTCTTCCACATTGGCAGCGTGCTGTGAGTGACGTGCCATGTCTCGCTGAGCCACGGGATCGATGGGTTCTGGTACTCGGCTGGAGCTTTGGCGGACGAGAACGTCGGCGGACGGACGGTGATGGGCGCCATTATTGATTGTGATTGTGATGAGGTGCTGTCCTTTCTACATTGCGGGAGATGTGAAGAAGGAGAGTAGCTCCTGTCGCGATCGTCGACCGTTGGTAACCCAACCCTAACCCTAGACAAGCTTAATGCGGCATCTTAAGATGACTGCGTTTCCTCCGCCACGATCCTCCATCAGCAATGCCTCCCATTGACTCACCTTTCCGGATCCTGGAGACTATTTAAGGACATCTGGACTGGACCGCTGGACATTTCCGGACCTTTTCCTCTGAAACTCCAAGCGCTCTTATGCCCAAAAAGCGCCAATTCTCCAATCTAAAGTCGTTTCAAGGTGGATCATCAAGTGGCAAGCCCAAAGATGGCAAAGAAGCAGGGCCATCTGTCAACGAGCGCCTCTCGGAACTGAGAAAGCTGGAGGGGAAAGATGCCGTGAAGAAGAAACGTGAGCTCGCTGAGAGTGCCAGCCATCAAGCGTCAGTACATCCAAGTTTGAGCTCTATCCTCGGTATTCCTGAAAGTGCACCTCCCAAGCCCAAACGCGGGATCAGAACCAGGATCCCAAACCGCACTCCTGGGCCGGCGCCGCCACGAAGCTGGGGAAAGACTACATGGACGCCTGTCTTGGCTTTGCGAGGAGGAAGGCGAATAGGGAAATCTGGCCGAGCTAACGATGAACGTAGTAGGCCCACACAGTTGATGAGATTTGCTCATCTTGTCGGTCTTGAGCAGTATCATTCAGATGCTCCACCTACTCTGCTACATTTGGCGTTGAAGACTGCGGCTACGCAGTGGGACCTGTTTGAGCAAGAAGATCTGCCAGTGCTTGCTGCAGAATTGCCATTGCCTCTTCGGTTGCGGTTGCTGAGCTATCTTGGCTACTATGGACCAACCGTGGATATTGATGTATTGGAAGCTCTCACCAGCGGAAGTCAGCCTGTAAAAGCCTTGGATCTCGCGGGTCTCATCGGACACGGCAAGCTCAGCATGAGCCGAATTGTGAAGTTGGCTAAGCAGCCACCGACTAAACAGCCGCAAGAAACTTCGCCTGTGATAGCAGAATCCTGGGATCAAGACACTACATTCGAGGCTGAGTTGACGATAAATCCTTCGACCTCTCGTTTCTCACAGCTCACGCATTTGTCATTATCACATCCACCGACTGGTGTATCATGGCGTGACCTCTTGTCTCTGACAAAACACACACCATCCATCACTCATCTTTCTCTCGCATACTGGCCACGGCCTACGTTGACTCCAAACTTGGCCACGACTACGGTAGCGAGCCAACATGGTCCTGATGTCACAGCAGGTGGCTCGCACTTTTACTCATCTCTCGATCAGGATTTGGACGAACCTGCTTCCATTCTGCGGCAGTTGAGTGCAAACTTATTGTATCTACAATGGCTAGACCTGGAAGGCTGCACAGAGTGGATTCCAGCTCTGGCTTTCCATGGCGATATCTTGCCAGCAGATCCTTCTGAAGGTGCCTCTACGACTGATCCATGGTCAAGACAAGCATCAATGCCAAGTATATTCACAACAAACTGGAAGAACCTGACCACATTACTTGTCGGACAAGGCTGGCTACCGACCATTCCAGGTTTGAGAGCTCTTCCCAGACAGACCATGCTAGCGTCTAAGAGGAGTTGTCTGGACGATTATTTGAAATCTTTCGATCCATTTGAGCTTCGCAAAGCTGAATTGGACGAACCCGATATCTTTGGGGTTGAGAAACGTCAAGCGGATGTTTGGTTGGAAGTTGAGGAGAGAGCTATTGCTGCTGAGAGGAAGGTTAATGCTGTTAGGAGGGTACAGGCTTGTAAGCCTGTTGTTTTCGATCATGGGTGGGTTAGGAAGGCTTTTTAGCATGCTGTCTTGATTGAATCAATTCCAAGCCATCTACTGCCACAACACCATCTCACCACAATCAACAATCGCTCTCATTACAATTGAACACTTCCTTTCAAACAAGTAACCATATATCGAAGTCAACTTCACCTAATCCTCAAACTAGGTAGATGGTTCGAGTTCCTAAGCAGCCAACCACCAACAAGAGCTGCAGTGCTCACAGCACCCATAACCATCAACGCCGTATCGCCAACGACAGGCATTTCCTTTACTCTACCCACATGAATCGACTTCTTTTGCGCAACGATGTCTTTCCCACTACCACTGGCTTCAAAGTCCTCGAATTGCACGTCCTCCACCAGCTGCTGGTACTCCACAACTGCGGTCAAATTATTAGCTTCCATCCAGACCAAGATCCATGTTCATTGAGAAGGGGCTGAGGAGACTTACCAGTCCTCGACCAATTGTTCGTAATGACTCCCTCTTCGTTCTTATACCAACTCTGACAATTCGGATCATTAAACGCACTTCCCTTCAACTCCCCCTGAATCTCCTCATTGAACCTCTCAATCTTCCCCTTCTTCGGAGCCAAACTAAGTGCCTTGCCCTGACTCCTAGCTTCCAGAACCGGCTTGATAAGTCCATTGATATACCGCGATTGGGCTTCAATCATCAAGATGATGGAATTGTGGCCGAGATTGGTGTTGGGTCCGTACAGCATGCCGAAGTTGGGCATGTCTTCTACTGTCATGCCGTAGAGGGCTTTGGCGCCACCTTTCCAGACTTCGTCGATGGGACGGCCAGCTTTGCCGGTGAGTTTTATGGGGTGCATGAAGTCCAAGGTCTGGAATCCCGTGGCGCAGACTAGGAGGTCGAAGTCTCCTAGTTCGACAGCTTCGCCATTTTCACTGCTGACTTTCACGTTTTTGCCGTCTACGCTGTGGATGTTGCGAGTTTCGAGAGAGACGTTGTCCCGTCCTAGAGCTGGGAAGTAATCGTCTGAGATGATGAGTCTTTTACATCCGATCGTGTAAGTTGGTGTGAGTTTCTTCCACAGTTCGGGTTGGTTGGGAAGTTGCTCTTTCATCATGTCTTCAGATTGTTTCTTGAAATCGATTGCCATGGCGGAGGAACTATCAGCGACGAACTCATGGGTTGATTCTCGGAAGTCCATGTGCCAGGCTCGGCGACGAGCCATTGCTCCAGGGACATATTTGTAGATGGTTCTCCAGAGAGGCGCGACGGGGGCGTCGAGACGGGGAACTACCCAGTTTGCCGTTCGCTGGAAAACAGTAACTGTGAAATGTCAGTCAAGCATATACCAAATGAAGTAGAAACATCATTCACAAACTCACCCTGTTTAGCAACCTTCGCAATCTCCGGCAAAATCTGCACAGCCGTACATCCATTCCCAATCAACCCAATCTTCTTATCCTTCAAATCAAAACTCCAATCCCACCGCGCAGAATGCATCTTCTTCCCTTGAAACCCCCCCAACCCTTGAATCTTCGGCCACTGCGGCACATTCAATTGTCCTACACAACTCACCACAAAATCCGCTTTAATTTCATAATTGGGATTATACTCTGCCTCTTTACTTCCACTTGCCGTCTCCACCGCAACCCTCCACTTCTGCGTCCCTTCATCCCAAACCGCATTCTTCACCTTGGTATTAAACCGAAAATGCGGCAGCAACTTATACTCCTGCGCCACATTCTGCAAATGAGACAGAATCTCTTCTTGGCCTGGATACTCTCTCGTCCAATTTGGATTCTGAGCGAAGGAGTAAGAGTACAAAGCGGACCCGACATCGCAGCAGCAGCCGGGATATTTGTTGTCTAGCCATGTTCCGCCTAGACCGGCGGATTGTTCGAGGATGATGAAGTTTTGGCATTTGTTTCGTTTGAGGAGGTCGATTGCTACGCATATTCCGGAGAGGCCGCCGCCTATGATGACTACTGCGGCGTTGGCGTGGTTGGCGTTGCCGATTGGGACTTCGGGCCAGGGTTTGGAGCCTGTGCCTATGGCTGACATTGTGGGGGAGGGGAGTGGGTGATGAGAGAGAGAGAGAGAGGTGAGTTGGGGAAGTGAAGTAGTTGGTAAAGATGTTGTTGAGATGGAGGTTGGAAACAGAGAAGTGAAGTCAATGGGAAGGTCGATTGAAGCGGTAACCTTACCCTCGGCCCCGCTTGAGGGCGTGCGGCATTCGTGATTCCGCTGATTCCGTGTTTTGAAACAGGACACCGCGTGGTTGTTGCAATACCCGCCCAACCGCCCCACGCTGGAGGCGATGCGGGGAAGAACTCAAAAATCTAAGCCACGTGAATCGGCCAAGAAATATCCTTAATACAATCTCCTGCACATAATCAACAAGAAGACAGTCATGTCATTGATGTCTCTGATGAATTCAACAAGTTCGATGGGTTTGGCTACCCCGGAGAAACAATACCTCTGTAGCATTTGAGCGATTGGAAGACATGCTGTTGGCATGCCGTGTTTTCTCCGAATATGCATGCAGGGCATGTTGCAGACCGATCCCAGAGCGGCACCATTTCCGCAATCCTTGTCGTTGATGGGGTCGATAGGTTAGGAAGTTCAGGTAGGATCATGATGTGTTTCATGCATGAGCAGCTGCAGCTTTATCTTCGAATGGCTTTTGATCCATTGGCGAGTCTGCATCCGCGACAGGGCTCTGATGGCCTTGATAGGCAACGAGCAGTGGGTGTCCACCAATGTCCGTTGAGTCCGCTGGAATTGAGTGGCAAATTTCCAGTTTCCAGGTGACTATGAGCGAAGGCGGCCTGGTGGTGGAGTCGCTGTGGGGTGGAACACCACGAAAAGAGGCCGGTTTGTCCAGTAAAGGTAATCCGGAGTATGATGTGAAGTTCTTGCCCGAAGCGCGATTGAGGAAGTGTCAAGCGCCATCACTCACTCGGGTCAAGATCACGACGCCAGCGAATATAATAGTGAAGAGGTGGTGCTGCGATTCCCTCATGCTTCAACCAGCATCACTCATCTCGCCCTCGCTCCTCTCACTGTCCTCCTCCCGTCTCCCATTCCCATTCGCCCTCCCATTCGCACCCACTTCCTCCACCTCCCCCTCGCTCTCTTCCTCCTCCTCATCCTCCCGATCCAGCTCCTCCAACTCCTCTCCCAACGCACTCTCCCTCGGCTCCAATCGATCCTCATCCTCCAAGAAAGTCCTCGGATTCATTTTCGGCAGCGTAGTAGCACAAACCCTGCCCTTGACCAACAACTCATCAACAAACTGATCCAGATACGTCAACGCCCATCCTTCCCTCGTTCTCCTCTTCAATTTCCTGAAATCCGCCAAATACGGCTCCAAAGTGGTGTAGACTTCCTCATCCTTTTCCCAAGCTAACCTTACATAAAACGCCGCCAACGCTCTCAAGTACTTATACTCCTCGCCTGCTTGCTCGAGATAATAGAGTATAATACTCTTCTCCGGCGTCAATTGCAGCAACTTGAATGCCAAGCAAAGGAATGGTGTTGGTTTTTGCGCAACACCGTAGGTTCCTCCCAGAAATGTCAGCTCCACGGCACGATCGAGGAGAGTGGCGGCGTTGAGGCCGAAGCATTGCTCTTTCCAGTAGTATGAGTCTGTGATGCGGTCACGGACGGGTTTCTCGAAGAGTTTGAGGGGGTTGTCGCCGCGGATCAGGGCGCCGGTGTAGCCTCGCTCGTCGAGGGCGCGTTTGGCGTCGGCGTGGTGGGCGTAGGACATGTCTGTAAAAGGGGTGATGGGGGTGGAGTGGAAGGGGATGATGGGGGTGGAAAAATGTTGGAGAAGCGAATCTTGAATGCTGAGTCAGTGGTTGCTGGGGCAATACATTCTATGTTTAGCATGTCGGCGATGACGAGTCGCATATTCTTGAAATCTGATGTCTTGACTTGAGTTTCTGCTACAAAGACATCCGATGTCTGTCACTGTCAGTGTCGCCGTCACAGAATGCTTCTGACACAATCCCAAGTGTCATTTGTGCTGTCCACCGCCATTGTCGTCTTCTTCACTCTTCTGCTCTTCCTCTCGGGATTCGTCTATCAACAACAAACGGTCAAAGGCCTGCAAGATGCCATTAAACCCAGAATCCCACAAGTTCCACCCAGTTTGAACGTCCAACCACCAGCGGAGGGTATAGAACTCCAACAATCACGATTCTTTGGAAAACAGGATAATGGAGCGAGAATCACATATACCGATTTCGATCGCGATGTCCATAACAGCGCGGGCGCTGGGATCAATTGGGCAAGATTGGCACATATCCAACTCGTGAGAAATCATCACGATATCTGCACCGCAATCATGGTTCTGGCAGACTTGCACAATATGCGTTCGCCGGCGAGGAGGGTGCTGTTATTCCCCAAAGAATGGGCGGAAGAGAAAAAAGCTGCAAAGGGGGATGTCAGCGATCCTTATCTGGATAGTACGAGAAGGTTGATGAGGATGGCTGCGAGGAGGTATAGAGTCGAATTGAGGCCTATTGAACCTATCATGGGCTTCGATGGAGAGGAGAGATATTCGCTTGCGAGCGCGTATGGATTGGAAGCGGATTTCGATCGGGTAATGAGTATTGAAACTCCTGGCTTGCTGCTGGATGCGGAACCGTTGGATGCTATTCTGGGGTTTACGGAGGAGGTGGATTTTGCTATGTTGCATGATACCAAGGATCATGATGGCGTTCATTCAGAGGACCTCTTTCTTCTCCGGCCAAGGAGCACTACATTTGCGAATCTCGAGAAGAGACTACGAGGAAAGGAAACAGTGGGTTTCAACGACACACATCACCTCTCCAAACTCTTCTCCGAACCACTGTTGTTGGCCTCCTCTAATTCCGAAACTGCCCTCATCCGCTCCGTGGGAGTCCTCCACGACGTCCCCAACAATTTCAACCAAACGGCATACATGTCCAATGTAGCCTACATCCGATTCTCAGACCCCAAATTACCGGGTCCGGAGTATGATATCCCTTGGTCGCGGAAAATCGCTGCACGTCCAAAGAATAAGGATGCCGATTGGACATGGACGAAGCTTTACGGATTATTTGCGCAGAAAAGGAGGGAGACTTGTGGGTTGGATTTGGAGGGGTGGCGGGATTGAGAAAGAGAGTACATTTGTACAGAAGAAAGCCATACTTTACGAATGAGATGTCCTCGCTATCAGTCCGCTGCTTTGCCTTGTGGCCCGCTTCATCTCATCCTCGGCGAAACACAGTAAGTCGTCGTAGGAGATCTCCGTTCGAAATTTCGGACTGACGTAGTCTGGACATGCCCACGCCTTTGTCCCATGAGACTGCAACGATGTGACAAGTTCTCGCTATGCGGCGATGCGATATTGACGACTGTCCGCCGCAGGTTGTTGACCGAGCGACCAGCGACCGCGGTGCATGCTTTGGGTGTCGAGACTTCGGCGGAGCTGGAACCTGTTAGTGAACGCTCGGAAGAGTGACAGAGATTGGGCCTGCTTACCTTTTCCATGAACGGGTGATGTAAACAAATCCCGATTATCGATACACCGGACCATTGAAGTGAGATTACATTCCTCACTCGTCACTGCTTTGCATCGGCAATCAACTCCATCAGGAAGATCGCTCGTTGGACAGCGGAACCAATGTGTCCAGATATTATTGGGACGAGCTTCTTTTCCTGAATCGTTCGTTTTCCGCTGGCGCTTGATGACCAGGTGCAGTAGGAGGAATGAGCAAGGGACGTGGTTGTCGCGTGTTGAGAGCTGCTAGATGCATTATTGCTGCTATCAGCAGCCCCTAGCCATGATCTTCTCGACCAGTTTGTAGGATCCATAAGTCCCGATCGTCAGTCGAGTACCGAGCTTCAGTGTCTCGGCAATGATGTGTATGATGTCGGATCCGTTGTCTCCCTGGATCCAATTGCTGATTTGTGTGGCCCATGGCATTAGGTGTTGATAACCTACAATCCAGAAACCTGCGAGTAGACTGGCGAGAAGTAGGACGATGTTCAGGAGATATCGTTGATATGTCGCTTGAGGAGGTGTGGGATTGGCGGGTGCTGAAGCCATCGTCCAATGGTGTTTCTGAGACGTATAGTCGCTCATTTTTCTCTTGATTGCAAATCGAGTCATGTGTATATATGAGGCTGATGTGCTTGCTGTTTAGACAACGATTGTATAGAAACTTTTCGAATGAGGATCATGAGCGGGAATGCAGGAAGGATTAAGTCGAGGTGTGTTTTGGCTGCTGCCTACACTACTTCCCACTTACGCTCGTATATAGAAACATCTAAGTTTTGAGGAGTGGATTTTTCAAGCCCCTTCGTAGGATTCTTTGACAAACGAGGGCTTTTGGATACCTTCGGCAGCGAAGGATGAGGATTTCGCACGAGACGTCGTGCGGTCTTCACCCGGTTGAAAAAATGCATGTACCTTAGCTTGAGTCACTGTTCTTCTATCAATGAAGTGCTTCCCGCACGCCGAAAGAATCTGTTTTCGGACTGCGAGATCTAGGTAGCATTCAACATGACGACCGGTAGTGTGGAGGGGAGGTGAGCAAGGCCATGACTTGTTTTCGCGAGGCTTCCGTTCCGATATGTGGTGGAGGCTGAGGTGAATTGCATTGCGTGGTCTGCCTCCTTCTGTAGGTAACTAGCGTGATTCTGGCCTAAATTTGGATTTCAACATAGAAGAAACGTACCTACTTGGTATTGGTATTTTGTGTCTTCTGCGGAGCGCGACCAAGCTAATAAGTCGGCGTTTGATAAGGAGACAGTGGGTGATGCGGCCGAGCTGCATTGCATTCTTGTGCATGCGAGGATTAGAATAGCGATGGTGGTTGATGGAGTTGGTCTGCCCGTCCTATGCGCTGGTCGTCGAGTCGAGAGCAGAAGGGTCATCGGCCATTGCATATCTGAGTTCCATTCGTTTGACTGGAACAATTCAAGACTCATGATAGACTGCTGCTGATGGATAGATGTCAGGGTATGAGAGTCCTGTGAGCGGCCAGAAAGATGAGAGACAAGTCATTGCGGTCGCCTAGATGCACACAAAGGGATAACTCCCCCCGAAAGCTCTCACATCTGACATTGGGAGCTTGAATAACTGCACAACCACATTGTACAACCTCAATCATGGCGGAAGAAGTACAGCTCATCACTGCAACAACCGTAATAGCTCTCCTCACAGTCATCTCAATCATCGTCACAGCCTACCTCCTCTCCAACGCCCTCCTTCCTCAAACCGCATCCACCAAGACCCGCGTCTTCTTCGTCTGGCACGCCTTCGACGCGCTGGTCCACTTCGCTCTCGAGGGCAGCTTTCTGTACAACTGTTTCTTCTCCTACGCCACCGTCGACAACAGTATCCTGTCACCTTATCTCCCACCCAATATCCATTTCCTAGGCCATAAAGACCGTGTCTATGGCGCAGAATACGGCACAAATTTCTTCGCTTCCCTATGGATGGATTACGCAAAGGCAGACAAGAGATGGGCAGGCACGGATCTCACGATTATTAGTTTGGAACTTTTGACGGTGTTTGTGGTGGGACCTATGGCGGTTTGGGTCTGCTATGGGTTGTGGAAACAGAGGAATGATGTTTGGGTTTGGATGATTGTGCTTGCTACTAGTGAGCTTTATGGAGGGTTTTGTACGTTTGCTCCGGAGTGGTTGACGGGGAATGAGAATCTTGATGGGAGTAATCCGTTGTTTTTGTGGGTTTATTTGTGGTTGTTTAATGCTGGGCTTTGGGTGATGATTCCGGGGTGGGTTATTTGGGAGAGTTATGGGAAGATCGTCGGGGCGCTGAAGCTGCAAGAGAGAGTTGAGATGGGGAAGAAGGGGAGGTGATGATGAGTGAGATGTCGGCTTGGTTCGGATCATGTCTTCATTATCATCATTGTAAATGCTGCACAAATGCTTTACTTTTGGCCAAGCTCCAGCTATAGCTCTTCTTGGAGAAATGTCGTCTCCTTTTCGGCGAACGACTTCGCTTCGGTCCCATCCAGTACAATGCTCGCATTCCGCTTTGCTTGCGTTACTGCTTCTGGTCCATCGAATACTTCAGCAATTTCCTCGAGAGTTCTGCCTGCTGTCTCTGGAAATAGGAACCAGATCAGGACGATAAAGACAAGCAGACATCCAATGTATACGAAATAGAACCGCCATGCTAGTTTGGCGAGGGCTATAGGGTTGATGTACTGGTTGAAGAACCCAGCTGCAAAGACTGTCGTCAATGTAACGCTCAAACCTCGTGTTCGGAGCTGATATGGCAGAATCTCGACTGGATATGCAAAGCTGAGCGGTGTCTGAAAAGAATGTAAGCAAGCTACAATCCTAGGGAGAGAGGATACTCATACAAAACCAATGTCGTAGAATCCGAAGAAGAGAAACAAGAAGCCTATTACTGCTTTCCCAGCGGCTTTATTTCCTAGCTCGGCATAGATGGCAGACAGGGCCGTAAGGATCGAAAAGCATACAAGCATGCCTGACGCACTGATCAGCCACAATGGGCGTCGACCATAGCGTTCCACTGCATTAGCGCCTAGGATAGCAAGCACCGCATTCCAGATTTGGAGACCAAGGTTGATTAGAGCTTGTTGAGTCGGGTCACTGACGCCTACAGACCTCAGTATTGGCGCGAGGTAGTAAGTCACGATTCCGTTCCCAGCCCATTGGATCATGATGCCAACAAGGACGCAGATCAAAAGACGATGTCTGTTACCGCGGGATGAGAAAAACGTCTTCCATGATGATCCTGTCGCGGCATCTGCTTCGCGCTGTATCGTCTCGCAGATCTCCTCAAATTCGAACGCCACGAGAGCGTCTTGAGCATCGCCGTTTGCGTGGAACTTGATGAGGATATCCAAAGCCTCGGATTTCCTGCCTTTTGCTATCAAGAAGCGAGGTGATTCCGGGATGATGCAGAGACCAACGATCTGCAGGACCGGAAACAAGATTTGTAGCATAATGGGCATACGCCAGGCCCAGCTTGAGGATATGTAGAGGCCGCCTAGAGTCGCGGCTGCCGAGACGATCGATCCCCAGTAGAATGCTGTTTGGAATAACGCTGTGACCGTCCCTCGACTCCGTGGATGAGCGACCTCACTCGTGAGCGCTGGAGCTGGAATGAGCACGAATGCGATTCCTGCTCCGAGGATGAGCTTCGTTGTGAGGAATGTCCAGGGTCCTGAGGTCAAGGCTTGAACGATGCTTGCAATGATCATTACGATTGTGCCACATACAAGGCATGTTTTCCTTCCGAAGCAGTCGCTTGTGTATCCGGCTGGGACGAGTGCTGCTAGACCGCCAAGGCTTATGGCTCCTATCATGAGGCCTAGAGTGCTGGAGCTACTGTCTTGAACTACATCTTGGTTGAACTGGGGGATGGCGAGGAGTCCGTTCATCAATGATGCATCAAATCCATTGGAAGTGGCGGAGCTGAAAGTGAGGGCAATCCCCAGGTACAATCTTCGAAGTCCGGGGTCTTTGTACCATTTGGGGTGACAGTTGTTGAGGAGTGTTTTGTACACCTCGTCGCCTTTCGAAGAAGCATTGTTGTTCGCTGGACCTGGCGTTGCTGGCATAGTTGAAGAAGGGAAGGGTTTCGGAGGCGAAAACCTTCAAAGGATGAAGAGGAGTCGATGTGCCGGAGTACCGATGTCACGATGAACATTTCTTTCCTGCGGGGTGCTTGACTCGAACTCCGCCGTACCTTGATGCCTTTGATACCTTTGGACACATTCTTGTGATACCTCAGCGGACTCTTTCACCACAGCATTATTGATGTTCATGTTGAGTCGTTGACGTTCTCAAATCTGGGACGGAAAACGTGGTTTCCCCATGACGCTTTGGCCGCGTGTTTGTTTCGGCGAGCGTTGAGCCGAAGATGATGTGATTGGCAGAGACTTCACCTCGCTCGAATCTTCGCTGTTACACCATATCATCAACGTTTCACCACAATGGAGCAGCGAAAACAGATTCGTCCTGTGCCTAAACCTTGCGATCAGTGTCGTCTGAGGAAGATTCGGTGTAATTACGCCACTCCTGCCTGTGAGAGATGTCTCAGCTCACAATTGAGATGCACATATGCGAGCATTAGGAAAAAGAGAGGCCCGAAGTCTGGAAAGGGTGTCGTGGTTGACCAGCTGAGAGCCCAAGCTGCGGCGGCATCGAGTGCTGCGGGTGGACTATCACGACCGCAGCATTCGCCAGTCTCAGGATGTCAAGCTTTGTCCATTGAACAGCTCGTGTCTCCCACTCCGGTGTCAGGAGGAGACTGGAACGGCACGAACAGCACACATCCCAATAGCTATTTCTCCTTTGACGAGTTTGCTAAAACCATACTATCATCTTCCGGCTGGCATATTCCGACAGGATCTTCGTCATGGCCGCGAGAAGCAGGAGGTTCATCATTCGCTTCCAGACCTACTGCAATCGACGTGGCTAGCCAACAACCCTCAGAACCTCATATCACACCTGTCTCACTCACTCCGGCCTCGCATGAGCCGTTTGAGGCCAACGACTTGGTTTTGCAGGGCGTGAGACTATTCTTCGAGTTCCTCTATCCAGTCTACCCAGTTCTGGCCAAAGGAAAAATCGATGAGATACTCAAGGATCCCACCTCTGTGTCGCCATCGGAAGCATGCTTAGTATGGTCTATCTGCAGCATGACTTTGATGCAGGTTGAACGATGGCCAAACCTCAGTTTGGAGCAACGTATATCTGCAACCCATCGATTCATACGACGATGTAAGGAGGCAAGGCTGGATATGGACTTCACAGAAACGACAAACTTCTATGATGTGCTCTGCTCATTGTTCATGGGTATGGCGCTTTTCGAAGTGAAGTGTCGGAAGGCTTCATGGGTTTATGTTCGAGAAGCCATCACGCTTTCTTTCCCCGCGGGTTTGCAGCAGGCGGAGCACGACATGAGTCTTGAATATGATGAACGGCTGAGAAGAAAGCGGGCGTATGCTTTGTTGTTCATCACTGAACGAGGAGCTTGCGTGCTTGATATCTTTCCGGTCAGTATACTGCAAGTGCCGTCCTTACCACATGTTTCCTGCGCTGAGGAGGATCCATCTATTGCTGCCGGCTTGCAGGGACTCTACAATCTCTTTTCCATGCTGGACTTCAACTTTGTTCGACTGTGGAACGATACGTCGAGATTCTTGTCCGTCGATAAAGGATATCCTGAACTTTGTGCTTTGCAGGATCAGCTTCGACAACCGATGGATATGACAGGAATATATGACATCCAGCGGGCAGATGTGTTGATCACTCAACAATGGCTACGTTTGATCTTTTGGCAAGCAGCACTACGAGGAGGCTTGATATCAACGGCTGCAACACACTTCGCTTTCACTTACGATTATCCGCTGGAGATCGCCTCGTCCCTGTGCGAAATTGTGAGAAGTCTACCACCGATTGCCATCCAGGTCCACGGACTGGGGATCTTTGAGAAGCAATTCGAGATCGCATATTCTTTGTTAGACACACTGAATCTCTCTGGAACTGCGCAGCCACCTGAGCATCACGAGAACTTGCGATTCCTTCTGCTGAGCCTTTCGGCCTCTCCAAGCTCTCGACAGATATATGTTAAGACTTTGGAGAGGAAGATGGGCGATTCTGGGCCGAGAAAGTATCGTCATCTGGGTGGCGTTCAGCTATTGCGAGATGATAGTGAGAGTCGGACTACGTCTGGGAAGCAGTCTCTTATTTCTGGCACTGCTGACACGTCTGGCGGTGCGTGAAATGTGAAGAATCGGAAAGCCTTGTTGTGTATCCAGTGATGCTTCTCCGAAAGCGGCGCAAGCGGGAAAGTTGCCCGCACTGCTGTCTCGCAAAGTCGTGGACTGTCGAACCGCGGAAAATGCGTCAAACACTGATGAAGTACAGCATCCCTTCGCATGAGATAGTCAGTGATCCCGGTACCCTGACGTCTGATTCGTCGACTCTGATGAGAAGGAAGCCTGCGGGACTATATGCTAATCATCGCGTGCGAGGAGATGCTGTGCGACTTCCTGAGGAACCTTTAATTTGCATATGCACCCATGTGTGCGCGGTGTCAATTGCTCGCTTCTACAGCCAATGAGTACTCTCTCCGCGCAGCTTGTGGCTGCGGTCCACACCCCAAGATGTCAGAGACGTAGCTCTCCGATCTTCAGCCTTTCGCGGAGCTGGCGTTTCCTGATATCTCTGTTTCGACACTCCGACACACTCAACTCGATGTGTCGTGATAACAATCCCAAGCGATGGAGCTACGCAACATATCGGATCGCATGGCGACGGGTCCCGCAATACGCACGGCCCATTACCACAACATGACTGCCAGCGATAACGCAAGGGTTCACAACGGCGATGTTTATGGTAATGTGGTGAACCACCATTACACCAGCAGCACACCCAGTACTGCACTGGAACATCGATGTCTCCAGTCGCTGGTCTTTCGCGATATGATGCAACGTCGCGGTGGCATTGCTCCCAGAGCGGAGCAAACTTGCGAGTGGATCCTAGACAACGAGCATTTTCTCGAGTGGTCCGCGAAGGGTGGTCTATTATGGATCAGAGGGCGAGCCGGCGCTGGCAAGACAACTCTTATGAACCACGTTGTGGAGGACGCAGAAACTTCCACAAACTCAAACTCAAATACTGGCCAAGCCCTGATGGTGGTCTCATTCTTCTTCCATCGTCGAGGAACCCCTTTACAGCATACAGTGCTTGGATTTCTCCGCTCTACCTTGCACCAGATCCTGGCAAAGGATCAACAGCTTCTCGCTGCTTTTGTCCAAGACAGTAACTTTGAAGCACGGTGTGAAAAAGAAGGCGAGCCAGGGGAAAAGTGGGACTGGACAGAATCAGAACTCTGGGGTCTCTTCGATGCGTGCATTGCGGAGTGCATTAAATCTCACACACTTCACTTTTATGTCGATGCTCTCGACGAAAGTGGCGCGGAAACCGCCATGGACTTGATGGTTCGCTTTGGCAAGCTCCACGGTGATCTTGGACCACGTTTTAGCATCTGTGTGTCTTGTCGACCATATCCAGACGTAGTCTGGAAGTATGATTATATGGTCGCTGTCGAGAAGAGTAACACAGAGGACATCGTGACTTACCTGGATCTCAAGTTTGGAACTGCCAACGGCTGGGGCTCCCAGGAAGTCATAAGCGAGATCAAGGCCTCGATTCTGAAAAGATCCGCCGGCGTCTTCCAGTGGGTCGTGCTCGTCACCTCTGAAGTCCTTCAACTGCGGAACGAAGACGTCCAATTCACTCTCAAACAAATCAAGCGACTTCCTCAGGAGCTTGGAGATCTTTATCAGGAGATGATGGGCCAATTGAAAGACTTCGACCGGAAACTAGCCCTCCGATTGTTACGGTGGATAACCTTTGCAAACGAGCCGCTGTCACTGACACAGCTACGCCATGCAGTGGCCACTAACCCGGATGTGTCGCTGGGAAAAGTTGAGGGCCTTCGAATATCTCCGCACTGGTGTAACACCGATAATGAGTTGCATCAACGGCTTTCTAGACTTTCCCGGGGCTTGGTGGATATTTCCTCGACTGGCATCCAATTTGACCACGAGTCAGTTCAGGACTATATGCTTGAGAAAGGCTTAGCTTTCCTTGGAGGACGAGGTTCATGCAGTTCTGCCAGAGACGTCGCTGGTGAATCACATCAATTCATATCGAATGTTTGTTTCAGACACGTGCAAACCGATGTGGTTCACTTCGGTGAAGTGGAATCAGGGTCTTTTGATTACTATGCCCAGATACATCTGGTGCATCACTTGAAAGCTGTAGAAGAACTTGGGATGTCTAACGCCAGCTTGTTTCTGTCTACGGGATGGCCAATACACAATACTGTTTACTTGCACGTCTGGGATGCACATTGGCAAGGATCAAACAGTCTACTACTCTTTGCGGCAATGCATGGACTTAGCAGTGTCATCGAAGCCATGGTTCATGAGTCAAAGAATAGCAGAGGCAAGAACTTTCTACAACGATTGATTATGTCGCGACGGTCTTCCAGCCTTCTCAACGAAAAGGACGGTTTTGATCAGACGCCACTCTTCCTTGCCGCTAAATATGGCCACAGCAACGTTGTCAAGCTCTTGTTAGACACAAAGAAGGTCGAGATCAACAAGGATGTCTACGGTTCAACGCCTTTGCTCGAAGCAATAAAATATGGCTATAGAGTAGTAGTAGAGCTCTTGCTCGGCGCGAAGGGGGTCAAGGTCGATTGGAAGGATGATTCCGGACGCACGCTCCTACATATTGCCACGCGTGGCGGCTATAGCAGAATAGTCAAGCTCCTTCTCGAGACGAAGGCGGTTAAGGTCGATTCGAAGGATGACAGTGGAGCCACGCCTCTGTTTGTAGCTGCTCGCCACGGTTCTGGCGAGATAGTCAAGCTGCTACTAGACACGAAGAAGGTCGATATCAACGCGACAAACGAAGACGGAGAAACACCTTTATTCGTAGCGGCTAAGAAGGGACGCAGTGACGCAATCAAGCTCCTCCTAAATGCGAAGGGGGTCAAGGTCGACTCCAGAGATGTTCACAGAAGAACGCCGCTATCCATGGCGGCTTTCAAGGGACATATCGAGATAATCAAGCTTCTGCTAGACACAAAGAGCGTCGATTTGAACTCTCAAGATGATTCGGGACGGACACCTTTGCATTGGGCAGCTGCAAGAGGCAACATTGAAGTAGATATCGAGATAATCAAGCTTCTCCTAGACACAAAGAGCGTCGATTTGAACTCTCAAGATGATCCGGGACGGACACCTTTGCATTGGGCAGCTGCAAGAGGCAACATTGAAGTAGTCGAGTTGCTACTAGATACAGACGAGGTTGAGGCCAACTTGAAGGACAAGAATCGGCTTACCCCTTTCGACATGGCGACTCAAAGAGGTTACAGCGATGTGGCAGATATCTTATCTGCAGCCACCAAGCTTAAACCGTGACAGCGGGGTGGACGGGCTCTATTGGGCATTGCATAGAAGAGAAGGTGACTCCGAGAGTTTGAGAACTACAACTATCGCTATTGCGTGTGTTCAGATGATACAGCTACACCCACGGAATCAGCAACATTGTCTTCTACTGCACTACCTGGCGCGGTACTGATTCCACGCGCCGAACTGGCTTCTTACACCCGCTGCCAGATCATGAGGTGCAAAGACGCTATACACAAATTTGGTGCAATTCAGATGGACCATCCCGAATAACTCACAGCCGAAACCAGCAAGGTGGAAAACAAAGCCCACGAAAGATAAGGCAACACGATGGTTGGCATCAGCACGAAAACCTGCTAAAGAGGCCGATCAATGACGGCAAGGTGAAATTGCGATCAAAACAAAGGAAGTTGACAGGTATGGAGGCTTCAATCTTTATTGTGCCAATTCATAGGCGTTTTCTACACGATTTCAAGACTCTCCACTATCCTGCAAGAATCCCTGGACGCCACCCAAATCGATCCCAGTCAGCCAAAACTCCCCGCTCTCCTCGATATAGGCCTGCCATGCCAAACCAATCTCGTCGAACTTGGGGTGTTTCTTCCACGTCACGTTTCCCCATTTCCCAAAGACTCTCTCTAGCATGCTTGCAGTCCAGGTGGTGATAGAGTCACCTGGAACATCCAGGTCCTCACTCCCGTAACCAATCGACTCCATGATATACAGACATCCGATCAAAAATCCGACCATGTCAAAACAGGCATACCCGTCGTCCACACCAATGACCTCATGCATCGCTTTCACAAGATCTGAGCCACTGAGCTTCGCCTTATCAACCACCTTTTCAATAAGTCCAGCATCGACGAAGATGTGCCCCCGCTCACCGAACTGTTGGATATTGTACTCCCTGTTATCACGAAAGTTCTTCGATTCCTGTCGATCGAGGAGCGTGATGACCTGAAGCTGGCGAAACACCGCTACACCCTGCAGGTTCGTCATCGATTTTCGCCACTCTTGCACTGTGGCGAGGATATCGGCAAACTCTATGAATTTTCCGTCATGCCACGGATCAGGGTTGTGGGCTTTGAAAATCTCTTGGACGCCGGGAACCTTTCCAGTGGTCGGTAGCCAATCTTCCGTGTGAGTTTGAGCGCGCAGCATCTTGACAAGGTCTTGCCACTCGGGCATGTCTGCGTACAGAATGTTGGTCAACTCGTTCAAGTAGATGATGGGAAATATGAACATGTCATCTTGCGTGTGGAGCGAGGTTCCGAGTCGACAAATCCAAAGGTGGATGTGATCGGCGATGTCGACAGCAAGAAGAGGGCAGACACGCACAAAGGCATCACTTTGGTTGCGATCGCAACAGCCCATGTGTCCGGGGAGTCGACAGATGTGGCAGCAAGAATCTGGTGGAAGAGTGGAATATCTCCTACTACCCCTGGAAACTCTTGTTTGGCAATGTCCAGCTTCGCGAGACAGTCGCGGGCCTTCGCTACAGCAGAGGTCAGATATTCATATCCCCGGAGAGCGTCACCGGTAGCGTCGAGAAATCCTTGGTATGCTTCGGCAGCAAAAGCCGTTATCATGTCCACATCGCGATTGTCTGACAGGTTCGCGAAGACTTCGGTGAAAGTATCCAGCGCAGGCATCCCGTCGGTCTCCGCTTGGTCAACTTCTTGACGCATGGTATTGACCGAAGAGACATGAGAGATCAACTCCTTGCAAAAGGGCAGGTTTCCTATGGTGTGCTGGGATTGGCACCCCGAAGTAGCACAAGCTACGCCAGACATTGCAAGCCAGCCGTCGAAGAATGTCCGCTTTGCAGTCGCGGCGTCCGGACGACACTCCAAATGGCAACCGTCACCACTCTTTATCTTGGTAGTTGAATGCAACGCTTCGAGCACGCTCTTCATTGAGGTGATCTCCGGAATGCCGCTTTCCACCATTACCAATACAGCTCCTTGAACACCCACCGATGTGCACCGAGCGGCTGCGCGGTAACTGATGTCTCCGGATCGAAACATGCGCCATTGGTGTTTCATAGAGGAGAAAATCGATTCGAGATCTTTGAGAACTCCGACAATTGCCGTCCTCTTCTGCGCATCGAGGACTTGGCTCAGGCTCAGTCCTTCGTCTGTGTGACCTCCACCTTCAGATGCTTGATCGCTTTCTGAATCGCTCTCGTGCTTGAGACCTTCCAAGGAAAGCAGTTTGAATATGCTTGGATTGTTCTCAAGTGACCACTGTTGCTTTGGAAGATCCAAAGTCCCCTCACTTTTGCTATTCATTTGCTTTTTAAGCTTCGAAGACCTCACATGCTCTGCTAGAAGCATTTGACACAGAGAAAGAACATCGATGAAGTGGAGATGAGACTCGTCATCCGCGGCAGCATTACTGTCACGTTCCGACTCAGGGATCTGTTTGAGAAACTCGTGCACTGACTTGCGGTCCTTAATGGCAGAGGCTAGGGCTAGCATAGTGGAGCTGGGGACCTCGCAATTCTCCGCAATAACGGCTTGGGTATGGATTACGAAGACCGAGGTCTGCTTCTCGTGACGAGGACGTGGTGAGCTCACCGCTGCTCGCAGCCAGTCATCGAAAATCTTTGTGTTGTCTTTGTAGTCTGCGACCGTGTCGGGGAGTCGGGAGGATGTAGTGCGCAGTGCGAGGGTGCGATATCTGTCAAAAACTTCGATAGGCGAAGAGCTGCGGGCTGAAGAGTCTGTAGGGATATCGTTCCTGGCTGGAAGGGTACCCTCTGAGGCAGCTTGTATCGCGTTCTGGGAGTCTCGTACTCCCCTGAGAGACAACGACATGGTGCCAGGAGGTCAGCGAGGGCGATATCAGGGCGATATCAGGGTGATTTCAGAGCAAGATGAAGGTTTGAGATTTGGCTTGATCTTACAGTCAGAGTGCTGACAACGAGAGATATCCTTAAAAACAGTGACGATAATTGCTACATTCCATCAAAGACCAGGAGGATCCACTTCAGCCTTCCAAAAAGTTTGCTCGTTGTGGAAACACCTAGTAAAGACGGGTGGAAGAGTTGAAGACCAACAACAAATGACGGGTACCAACCAGTCAAACAGCAAACGTCCCAAAAGAGTGTCGATTATTTCAAAAAGCTGGTCTCGATTGCACTCGAGTCTCCCAGTGGGCTGCCCTTGTCACGCTAAAGTCTTGGCGTTTTGAAGTGAATGAAACCTGTTCCCCACCCAATCGAAAAGACCCTTTACTAACGGCAGTCGGTTCCCGAACTTTAGCCTCGTAAAGACACACATACATAACAGGTCTTGGAATTCCTGTACTTCATCCCCTTACGCTAACCTTCTTAGCCGAGCGGTAGTATCACTTACTTTCGAACTACTCGCTCGTAAAATACGAACTAAGAATCGGGGATATTAGTTAGACATTGTATAGTATAGTTACAATGTCTAACTAATGCTTCTACTCCGGTCAACGTCAGTTGATCATCAAGAACGGAGACAAAGGGGTATTGCGGCTATCGCCGACGATATTTCTTTTTGCCAATTCTTGGAACTTGATTGTTTTGTTCCTTTGGACTTGAGGGAGCCAGGTGCGCAGATTGACTTGGCTAGAAAGAGAAGTGGACATGTTTTGATAGTTGCCTTGTAAGGATCATGGTCCAAGCTAGATCATTTGGCGCCTCTCGGCCTAAACTCCAAGTGAGTGTTCCTCCTCAAAAAACAAACGGGCAGCATGATTTGACTGCCGCAACTCGTTGAGACATGGATAACATACGTAATGAAAGTTTGAGTATTCGCGGACGTGAGCCGCACAGTGGGCGAAGACATTCATCCCAGAGAGAGGGGCCCTAATTGGGGATCGTGGACGCGGATCGTCCATAAAATCTATTACGCATATTAGACAGCCTGAGTCGATAGTGTTCGATGAAGTCTTCCTTGACGACGCCATAATCTAGGATCCTGGACTGTTGCCAAAGAAGGGCAAGGAACAACAACCCAGGTTCCTAACGCCTCCGTGCTACCTTGAATATCGATGCTGCACATTCCAGAGTCATCTGTCTAGTTGCTAGACTGATGTGCCGCATGGGTAGTAACATGGAGAGACAAGCTACAAGCTTCTGGCTTCTTCAAGACACTTCGATGGAAACACATTTGCGGATCTGAGACATTCTCCTATTCATTCCTCCATAGAAGTTGAGTTGTCCTCCACTTTACCTGCCATCCCACACTTCACCAAACACTACCAACTCTTTTCCATCTGTCTGAATTCTCGCCGGCAACCATCAATTACACTTCACACCACCACGATGGGTCCGCAAAGCTCAAAAGAGGCACATAACTCTACCCCCCAATCCATGAAATCATACTAACACCCTCCACAGTCTTCCTCAAAGAAACAAAACCATCCCACATCGCCCAACTCATCTACCTCGAACCCCAAACCAGACCACTCAAACCACCCCTTCGCCCGCTCCCAAGTCCCGAAAATGGGCCCCGAAATCTGGCATCGCAACATGCACTTCCTCCCATTCGGCGAAACACCCTTCATCGCCCAGCACATGAGCGATCAGATCAATGCCGATCTTGGCGGCGCACCTCCTTCACCAGGAGAGAGGTACGACCCCTGGGCTCTTCCACCCGCGGATTCTGTATGGAGTGCTAGAGCGAGGAAGTCTGGACAAGTATTCAAGAGGAAGAATGGGATTCCTCTTGGGGAGAATGAAGACCCCGTTGAGGGGGTTTGTTTTGGTTGTGAGAAAGTGGTGGGTGCGGGTGGGTTTTACTTTCATGATGAGGAATCTGGATATGATCATTGCGAGGAGTGCGTGCCGGAGCCGGAGCGGTATGATTCGCTTGTCAAGCGCTTCGTTAAGGAAGACGAGGTAGCGTCCGGCGAAGTCGGGACACAGGACGAGGATGAATCTATGGCTGTCGAGTGTTATGTTTGCGGCAAGATCACTTTGGATGTTCATTTTCATTGCTCGGTCTGCAAGGACGGCGACTTTGATGTTTGCTGGGAATGTGTTGATGGGGGCGAGTGGTGCTTTAGAGAGGATCATGGACTTGTTAAGCGGTTGATCCGGGGCAGACAGGTTGTCGAAGGTGGAGGTATGGAAGAGAAGAAGGGCGGGGAGGGTAAGGTGAGCATGCTGGCTTTCAGACCTAGAGTACAAAGAAATGATGCCGAGGATACTGCTGAGAAAGTGGAGATGGTGTTCAGGGGCTCGAAGAAGACGACAAAATAGCTGGGTTGAGCTGGAAACAATGTATGGCACTCAGTCAGGCGCGGGAGATCAAGGTATCTCTGATCCTGGCAGCCTGGGATGAAGAGAGAGGTGGTAAAGCTGGAATTAGTCTTACTTACAATTTTGAATCCTTCCATAACGTTGAAGATCCTACGATCATGTTCCTCGGCTTCGACATCTGTACCTAATGGTTTATAATGCAGCTCTGGCTTTGGATGGGAAGGTTCTGCGGATTAACAGCGCCTGCCAATTGCTTTCCAGAGCCGTGGCATCAGAACGTCGGCAACTTCGGTATCCATTGTCCTCTCCTTTATGCGAGCTTGTTCAATGTTATCAATCGCTTCGTAGTTTTGGCTCCGAGGAGTGCGGGTGTGCAGTCCTCACTCGTTCCTCGCTCTATCCCCACTTCAGCGCCATCCG
Organism: Ramularia endophylla; assembly: GCA_002116395.1. NCBI lineage: Eukaryota > Fungi > Ascomycota > Dothideomycetes > Mycosphaerellales > Mycosphaerellaceae > Ramularia > Ramularia endophylla. The sequence continues at coordinate 43,523 of KZ109689.1, read as the reverse complement.
CTCCGTTGTGGATGGCAAGGTGGTGAGCGTCCAGGAAGGAGCTCCAATTGAGTTGAGAAGCATTACCAAGAGGGATCCAGAAGTGAACGTCGCTATCACAACGATCAGAAACGGCAACATCTATTTGCCTTGTGGCCTATATTCAGGAAAGGCTGAAGGTGTTCGTTGCAATGAATGCGACAAGGTTTTGGAAGGCCGTCATTATCACTGCCATATCTGCGATGGTGGCAACTATGATGTTTGCATTGAGTGCTATCCCGGCGATGGGTTACCGGACCCCCTGGATCCCAATCTGGACAAGCACTGTCAGGGAAAACGTCGTTGTAACCAGACCGGCTTTCCGGAGAAGTACTAAGCGCAGAGAAGAGGCGAAGAAGAATGTGATGCTAGAGGTATGCTAAGATGCCATCAGATTTGCCAATCGAGGGCGGCGTTGGCGTTCAGGCGTTTGCAATATCAAAGTGACAATAGAGTGTACCAAAGATGATGCGGTACTCGGAAAGGCGTGAGAACCAAGGGGAAACTAATATCGGGATGCAGAGTATCAGCCATAGACCATAAGTTCGAGATTGAAGTTCTGCTCATACTCAGTGGACTATGTCGTAACAGCGTATAAGCAATTGGAGGCCAGCGCAATACCTTTCCGGTCTTCGAACATGTGCCGTGTATGGTGAGGAGAAATTGGACGGAAAGAGCAACAGGCCCCTCTCCCACTCCATGATATCATATCTCCTACATCAAAACATCCTCCAACATCAACCTCTCAAAAGGAACTCTTTACAAGTATGCCAGTCGTTCGGCTTCCTTACTACTTTGCATTAGAGCCTGCGGCGCCAAAAACAAGTAGTCCTAAGGTTTTCCGTACTATGAGGTGCCTTGCGGCTCGGGTTCGTACATACAGTCGTCGCTGTCCTCGCGCTCGCCTTTAGCTCGGTCTTAGACTCCTAGGTAGTACTCAACTTCCCCTCGGGCTGTTGGAACTGTACTCTGCCGCCGAAAAGATAATCCGGAGCGTACCTTTCCCATTGGTACTTCCTCCTTAGTGTTTCTCTCTCTCTCTCTCACAGCATCCCACTAAAAACCTCCATCCCCCTCCTCACATCCCCCACAACCCCCTCCGCCTCCTCCCTCGTATTAGCCTCAAAATCATACCTCTTAGTCTCCTTCTCCCTATACACAAGAATCCTCACCATCTTCGGATGCTTCCTACTAACCTTGGCCCCAATAACAGAACTCATAGGAACATTCGTAACTTTCCCCGTCAAATTCCCAGCTCCCTCGGCCGCAGGCATGATGGTCATATACTCAGGAGTAATAATCAAAGTTCTAGGATGGCTCGCCGCGAAACTGAGAGGTTGTTTTCGTAGGACATTGTATCTCTTCCCTTCCGACCCAATCCCGAGCAGAGACTGGTTGTTGGTACGAGATTGGGTGGCTGCGAGGGGATGCATGAATCCTTTCATGCCGCTTTTTTTCTTGTGGTTGGGTGTGGCGTTCATGGGAGTGAGTTCTAGAGGGGCGTTGGGAGAGGAGCTACCTGGACTACCGGATAATCCCATTCCTGTTCCTGGGAAGCGGCGCTGAACGAGATCGAGCTGGAGACGATCGCCGAGGGCTTCAATGGTTCGATCTGGAGGCGCGACTGTTTGGGTGCCGTGGACTTTGAGAACGTACAATGCGCGTTCGAGACCTAGACGATTGCAGGATTGTTCGAAGATTTCGGCAATGTAGGAGTCTGTGGTTGTTTCGTAGGTTTCTGTTCGGGTACTGAAGGTTTGGAGATCTGTGTGATGAACAGTAACAGTTCTCGGAGCACCAGTTTTGGCTGCTCCACTCCTTCCACTAGGTTGCGGAAGATCTAGCCTTGCAGAACTGTCTTTCCGCAGAGCAGAAGGGGCAAAAGAAGGGCCGGTGATGGGATTTCTTGCAGGGTTGAAAGAAGGAATCGTCGCAAGAGGTGGTCGTTCTGGCGGACCTCCCTCTGCAGTCACTCTTCTCTCCATGGGCGCAGGCATTTTTGGTGGTGGCATTTCAGTCCGGGGCGTCGATGCTGGAGTGGTGGATTTGACATCCAGCTGTGGTGTAAGTTGTTCATTTTCCCTGAACTGTTCCGGCGTAGCTTTCACCAACCCAAACTCATCCCAAGGTTTGTCCCGTGCTCTTCGTTGTGGTGGACGATTGTTGTTTGATGTGAAGTCTACGACTGGACGGGTGCGAACTAAAGCCGGGAAGTCGTAGTCGATTTCTTCGTCTTCCACGATTCGAAGAGTCCAATTGTTGATGTTTCCCTCGTCAGGTTTAAGGGTAGGTATGAATTCTTCTTCTACATATCTCCAAAGTGCCAGTCCGATGAGTTCAGCAACCGTAATGGGCCGGTCGTCTTTCGTGCGACGTAGAGGGACTTGGATGGGAGTCGTAGCTTTCTCGGAGAAGGGCGCATAAATCTTGATCCACAAGGGATTAGGCTCGTCCTTCCCTGAGAGAACAGCAAAACGTTGAAAAGGCTTGTCATCAGCGGCGGAAGGACTTCCCTTCAACATCATGCTGATCATGGATTGTGGTTGGGCAATACTCATTGGTCTTTGACCAGGAGGGAGTTTTGGTAATCTTGGGAGAGGTGCATCCCGATGTTTCCTGGGAGAGTTGGACGTTGCTGAGATGGCAGGCAGCATATCTGGAGGTGGACGGATTGGAGAATTTGAGATGCCATCGCTTGCGCCGGGCATTCCCAGCATTGAGGGCGAATCGGCGGTTCCTTCGAATTCGTCACTAAGATCAGAAGCTTCGCCGACGTCTAGATCGTCGTCGTCCTCCTCAATGTCGGAGTGAGGATTGATGTTTCCAACTTCTTCTTCTTGGATATCATCCTCCAAAGCCAACATGCTCGGTCCTTTGCCCGGTCGACCTTGAAGCTTCTTCTTGAACACCGTTGGCGCACCGCCTTCATTCTCACTCGACATTTCCGAAGATGTTGCCGTATCTCTCCGTGCTCTCTGCTTGACTCCCTCGACCCCGCCCGAACTCCCACTCCGCATCCTCTGGAATGTAACCTCGGGCGGTCGCGATGGGCTCGTAACCGTAACCATGACCGCCGGACCCGGTGCTTCTTGGACATCCAGATCGAATCCCACTTCCTTGACTGCCGTTCTGGGAGAAGATTGCGCCCTCCTCCTCACCGGCATTTTACTAAACTTGATGCTCTGCGCCGGCCCTTTTTCTCCTTCCTCCTCACTGTCATCGCTCAAATCACTGCTATCGTCATCCTCGACCTGCTCCTTCCGCCTCCGCTCCCTCTTCCTTGTTGTCGGGCCCAGTGTGTCTTCACTTCCCACCTGACCCGTCACCATTCCTCCTTCCTCGGAGTAATGTTCGCGCGTGATGCGCGTGGGACGTTGGAAGTACTCATTGCTGAAGTCCGAAGTTCCCGTGGGGATTGGAGGTGAATAGCAGCGTTTGATAGCAGCCGCATCAGGGAGCCAGCCTGCTGTGCGAAAGGCGGGATTGTTGAGGACGGCAGGGTTGAGAGTGATGAGCCGTTCGCCTACGCCGTCGTGGATCTGGGAGAGATAGCCCAGGCGGAGGTTGTAGATGGCAAACTCTTCGTTGTGAAGGAGTGACATGTTTGTTGAGGGTTGAAGGAAGCCAGACCGGCTGGCGTGCTATATCCTCGCATCACATGCTTGAAGTGGGTGAGTAAAGATCCAGGCGAAGTGGAATGCGGGAGGGATTAGAATAAGGGCAGGGTTAATGCGGGGTGCATGAAGCCAAGCTTTGGTGACGATCTGGGAGAGCTACCTTACGATGAACTTTTATCATTGTTTTCTTCACGTCAACATCAACAAGCACCGCCAAAATGCTAGTGAATTATTCCGACTCCGAAAGTGACGGTGAAAGCGCCTCGGCTCCACCCCCAAAAGCAGCAGCAAAAGCAGCAAAAGCAGGCTTCCAAGCCTCTTCTGGCAAAATCAAAGTCGACCTTCCAGCTCTCAGACCCGATCCCGGCGCAGCACCATCGGCCTCCGATGAACCTCCAGCAAAAAGGGCACGAATAGGCGGCGGAGGTATCAATTCTTTCCTGCCAGCGCCCAAGAAGACTGCTCAAAATGCACCGAAGAAGGGCGTGAGCTTGAAGACGAGCAGTGAGGCCGCTTTTAGTCGAGAAGTGCCAGAGACGCCGCGATATGATGAGGCTGCGACGAATAGCTACGGGGGTGGAGAATACAAAGCGGAAGAGAAGAAGGTGGAGGAACCAGTCAAGTTGGTGGGAAAGGCGACGAGGTTTCTGCCGTTGAGCGTGAGCAGTAAGAAGAAGAAGAAGAAGCCTGCTTTGCCCACAGTTCCGGCCGTCACGAAGAGTCATGATATGAAAAGTGGAGAGGCGATGGATGGATTGACAGCGCCGGAACCTGTACAGGAAGTCAAACCGAAGCCAAAGAGGTCATTGTTCTCCGTCCAGCAGGAAGAGCCGGAGGAACCAGCTGTTCCACTGACGGAAACATATGAACCCTTGACAATACCTCAAGAAGAACCACCCCAGGAGGCATTTCCAGAAGAACCTCCGATTCAGCAACAAACAAACCCCAATTCCCTCACATCAGTCGCCTCAGATCTAAATCTCACCGCAGCGCAAAAACGACATCTCTTCGGGCGCAACGGCAACAAGGACGTCAATATTACCCACTTCAATATGGATTCTGAATACGCCCATAATGAGAAGCTGAGGCAGGATGGAGAAGTCACCGAACATCGTGCTGTGAAAGCTATTGCGCCTGGCAAACACAGTCTACAACAACTTGTCAACAATGCCAAGACGCAGAAGGATGGGCTTGAGGATGCTTGGGCTGAAGGGAAGAAGAATCGTGGGGAGGGGAGTGCGAGGTATGGATGGGCGAAGTAATTTGGGGTGGTTCAAGGAGGGAAGGGTCGTGAGCGAGGAACGAGCGAGGCCTGCACACCCGCCCGACCCGAATCCAAAACAACGAAGCGATTTATGGGATTTTCTGACGGACGGGCGGAGAGGTCGTGGATGAGTGGAAGGGACGAGAGCCTGATGCTCGGAAGTGTGAGAGGACGCTGTGCTGTGTATTGCAGACATTCACTCGTCAAAAATTGCCAACGATGGGATAATGGGATCTGCGAAAGATCTGCGAGATTCTCGGTACCAGAACATGAGCTTCGCTGTGATGTGCCGCTAATCAACGTCTATAGCAGGTTCTTTGTTCAAACCTCGGTGGTTGGCTGGCCATCGCTGTCTGGAGATTGATGTGGCCGGAGTAATGATGACCGAGACGACCATAATTGCTATATGCAAGCTTCACATGACCGCCTCCCGGAGACTATGCTTCATACGCGGACCGACGATCAGGAGAGTTGGGCTAGATCTTTGTGAAGTCGCTGATGAATGATAAGCTGGAATATCTGATGACGAGCTGATTCTTCTGACGATGGAAGTTCGTCCATCTGCCGTCAAATCACTTACAATTTGCGCGTCTAGGACTTCGATGCATCTGCCGTGGAGGCCCAGAACTTCTCATTCGGCCGGGCGACTTATGGACTAACACCATGATGTCAGCGGACAAAAACTTTGTCTTGGCGTTGTTGCTTGATGGAGAGGTAAAAGCGACTCCACCTCATGGCACATGGTTTGCTTCGGGAAAATTCAAATGCGAGAAGCTCGGATGGGGAGAATGTCCGCGTGTCCAAGTCCTGGGATCACGATACTTTCCAGTATGGCATTTACTGTTTCGGTCCTTAGTCTCGCCTACCCTGAAAGTACTATGCTGTTCATTATGGCGGCGCGCGGAGCTCTTTCACCCGGAGACTTGGACATGTACACCATGAGGTATAGATCTGCTGTACATCAACTTCTTCTGCTCAGGTCATGTGCAACACTACATGGAGCTCACTGCTTTCTCGCGGAGAGAGCCAACGAGAGGCGCCGAACAGGATCTGGAAAGTTGAGTATAGGATCGAAGAAAGCTGTGGTAGCTGACTAGTTTGACCATGGTACCGTTGGCTGGGTGCAACGGAGTAAGCCTTGAGGGCTGCCAGGTAAGGTATATAGATGAACATGCAGTTGCTTGTGAGAGCAGTGTTTCTCTTCTCATTCTCCCAGGATCTCTCCAAATCATTCCCTCGATATTGGTCCGGTCGAATCTCGCGTGTTCAACATGCACTTCCCATACTGCGGCGCCGCCATTCTGGTATCTCTCACCTGCTTTCCTGGCATTCTGGCAACACCAGTCGCGAGACGCAGCAGTCCCGCTGGCAAACGTGGGTTGCCATATAACTCCGCTGCAGTAGCGGATCTCTTCGCGGAGTATAGCGATCAAATCACTTGGGCTTACAATTGGGGATATAACTCTGAAGGGCTTTCAAGGTCAGTCGCATCTTACATTCTACCAAACACTGCTCTGACAACCCCCAACAGCAATTTCGAATACGTACCTCTATTGTACTCTGATCCCACAGGCAACGCCGAGTACATTTCTGGCTGGCAAGCTGGAGCCGCATCAGCTATTGCCAATGGATCTACGCATCTTCTCGCTTTCAATGAGCCGGATATCAATAACCTTACTCCGGCACAGGCTGCTACGGCTTATTTGAATTATATGCAGCCTTTTGCTAGCGGGACTGTTAAGCTGGGTGCTCCGGCTGTTACGCAAGGTGGTGTCACTTGGCTGGAAGAATTCCTTGGAAACTGTACACAATGTACTGTGGATTTTGTGCCGTTTCATTGGTATTGCGGGTATGATATGATGTTGTACTTTACCGAGACTGTGGATGGGTTTTATGCTGCGGGAGGGGAGAGGCCGCTTTGGATTACGGAGTTCCAAGCCGATGATGCATACTGCAGTGGGGTGAGTGCCACTGATGAGCAGCAGGTGGAGTTTATGGATACTATTTTGCCTTGGTTGGATAGTCTGAGTGAGGTGGAGAGGTATTCGTATTTTGCGGCTATTGATTCGACGAGTTCTAATGTTTATCTGGTGGAGGATGATGGGGTTACTTTGTCTGCGAGTGGGTTGGAGTATGCTACGCTGGACACGGTTAATGGGACGGTTCCTACGGCTTTGGTTGATTGATCTGTTAGGGGAATGGAGTTGGAATATGATAATCAGACTGGTTTTCGTATCGTCAAATTGAGCCGCTGTTGACACAAGATTTCCGCCGAGTTTCGACCAGCATCGAATGTATTATTACCTTTGGTACTGTGCTTCTAGTATAACGCCACTCTCGTCAAAGGTTGCTCCTGGTAAAGGAACATCAACTGCCGCACATCTCATCGACACTACTACCGCTTAGTAGAACGCCACTCCCAGGCAGATCTATAGTAGCCGCATTGCCTTTCTGGGCAAAAGGATTCACAGTGATTGGTGCTTTTGTATGGACCTAAAACATCTTATAGCTGGATAGAGTTTGTTACTCCTCTCACTAGTCTATACCTGTCTTTTGGTACTCGGGGCATCGAAGACCGAGATTCAAAGTTATGGTACAGTATAGTGTGTTGAAATATGTAGATCTCAGAAGTCACATGGTGTTTGAGCTGACGAATGATTCTCTTGTGATGCTTGAAGCGCGTTATAGGGGGTGGAGTTTGTACGATGGAATACGAAGGCGATGGCGGGTGGAGTTTCTTCGTAGCATCGGCGAACATGACTATGATTTCGAATTGGAGTGTCTGTGATTGATAAATAGATCAGACTGAGCAGCCCCTGTTTTCAAGAATTCTCCATCAACGATCCACGATGGGCCTCAGATCTGTTCTCCTTAACGCCTCCTTGATCGCCCTGGCGGTCTCAGCTCAGGCTGCCGACACCCAACTCCCAGAGGAAGCATCAGTCGTTGCATCCGTGACGAGGAGTTTTGGTAAATATATTCAGTATGCTGGGCCTACTGGAACAGCCACGAACAACCTAACCGCTATCCCTACGTCGACTGCTACATCCAGCGCTTGCTCCTACTGGCTTGAAAATATCTCACATCAAGGAGTCGCTGCATTCAACTCCAATGCTTCGTACCAAGTTTTCAGGAATGTGAAGGACTTTGGTGCAATAGGTATGCTTTGTGGTTGCCTTCGGAGAATGGCTATGCTGACTTGGTTCCAGGCGATGGGGTAACAGACGATACTGGTATCAAGCCCGGACGACTCTCATCACTTTGCTTGTTGCTGACCAGAGCCATCGTGTAGCTGCCATCAACGCCGCCATTAGCTCTTCGGATCGATGTGCTCCAGGTTCATGCGAGTCGAGCACTACTACCCCAGCAGTTGTCTACTTTCCTGCGGGCACGTATGCCATTAGCAGTTCCATCATTGATTACTACTATACTCAAATCATCGGCAATCCGAACTGTCTGGTGAGCCAAAGATGAGCCAAAGATATCAGCTATATGAGCACTGACTCATTCATCCATTCATTCAACAGCCCACAATACGTGCCCTATCCACCTTCAGTGGCCTAGGCCTCTTCGATGGCGATCCATACACAGACACCGGCAGTCTTGCGTTCGGAGCAACAAACGTCTTCTGGCGCCAGATTCGCAACTTCAATATCGACATGACTCTGATTCCCGCCAGCTCATCAGTGGCTGGAGTGCATTGGCCCACAGCTCAAGCAACCAGTTTGCAAAACATCTTCTTCAACATGAGTACTGCAAGCGGGACTCAGCATATGGGTCTCTTCATCGAAGACGGATCTGGAGGGTTCATGACTGATCTCACTTTCAACGGTGGACTTTATGGACTCAGTCTTGGAAATCAACAATTCACGATGCGGAATCTGACGATTAGCAATTGCGGGACTGCGATTGATCAGTTGTGGGATTGGGGATGGACTTATTCTGGCATTACGATTAACAATTGTTCTGTCGGACTGGATATTTCTGCTGGAGGATCGACAGCTCAGGGAGTTGGAGCGGCAATATTATGTTCGTTGCATCCGGACTGCAAATTTGAAGCCTGGTTGACTGACTTACTTTCACAGTTGACTCCAGCATCACGGACACCCCCATTGGCATCAAAACTGCTCATGATAGCTCCTCTTCCCCAGCAGCTGCTGGTAGCCTTATTGTTAATAACGTGGCGTTGCAAAATGTGCCAGTTGCGATCGAAGGCCCCTCTGGAACGTCGCTCGCTGGATCCTCGGGTTCCTTGACCATCTCCGGTTGGGGAGAAGGCCATATGTACAGTCCTTCTGGGCTAACGGAATTCCAAGGCTCTTTCACTCCTCTGAATCGACCGTCTGGTCTATTGTCTGGCAGTAACTTCTACACCCAATCGAAACCTCAGTACGCGAGTCTGTCGTCAGCGTCCTTTGTTTCGACTCGATCTGCTGGAGCCAAAGGTGATGGCACGACAGATGATACCACAGCTTTGCAGTCTGCAATCGCCGAGGCAGCTTCTGCTGGTCAAGTTTTGTACTTCGATGCAGGGACGTACAAGGTCACTTCGACGCTAACAATGCCAGCGGGATCGAAGTGGGTGGGAGAGAGCTATTCTGTCATCATGGGCAGCGGCTCCTATTTCTCCGATATGGCGAGTCCTCAGCCGATCGTACAAGTCGGCACAGCTGGAGAGGAGGGTACTGTTGAGTGGTCCGATATGATTGTCAGTACACAAGGTCCCACGGCTGGAGCGGTGCTCATCGAGTGGAATCTGTACTCCGCCTCGACTTCTCCCTCGGGCATGTGGGATGTCCATGCCAGAATTGGAGGCTTTGAGGGCTCAGACCTTCAAGCTGCAGAATGTCCGACCACCCCTGATAGCACTATTATCAACACTGCATGCATTGCCGCATACATGGTGATGCACATTACCGAGAGCGCTGCTGGCGTATACCTCGAGAACGTCTGGCTGTGGCTAGCAGACCATGACATTGACAACGGGGAATCCACCCAGATCACTGTCTATTCTGGCCGAGGTCTTCTGGTTGAAAGTACCGCCGGAAACATATGGCTTGTTGGAACTGCCGTTGAACACCATACACTCTACCAGTACCAATTCTCGGGTACCCAGAGTATCTTTGGTGGCCAAATGCAGACGGAGAATCCATACTACCAGCCGAACCCGAACGCCACTGAACCGTTTCCTCCTGTTGCGTCCATCAACGACCCGGACTTTGCGGAGAGCTGCGTCGGTCAATCTGGCAACTGCGCAAATGGCTGGGCGCTGAGAGTGCTCAATAGCACCAACATTCTTGCTTATGGAACGGGGTTTTACAGCTTTTTTGACAACTATAATTCGACTTGCTCGGGCGGGACACTTGAAGATTGCCAGGCGAATAGTGTGTCCATTGACTCGGGGAGTTCTGGAGTGGTTCTGTATAATCTCAATACCGTTGGGGTGACTTGCCAGGTCAGGCTTGATGATAATGGTACTTGTTATGCCGCGGAAGGCGATAATGTTGCTGGGTTTGCGGAGACCATTGCGATCTTTGAGTATTGAGGCAGTGATCGAAAGTCATAGGCATACGGGGAGCGCCACCTCTAGACTGAGAATGGTGACCCTGACGAACAGAAGATTGGATTTTGGAGAAGGAATGAGGAGGAAGGAGGAAAAGCGGAAGAGGACTGTTTACTGCGCAGGCGTAGACTTAGACCACCGTTCTTAGGTTCTAGTGCTTGGCATCTTGCCGCAAATCCTCCATCTCCACCTCCACCTCACCTGCTCTCTCGATCCTGCGACATGCTTTGATGCAGGCTCACTCGCCGCAGACCTTCGTAGTCGATGACACCTATACCGCACGACATGTGGAGGACCACAATGAGCGAACGAGTTCTACAAGAGCTGGTCGGTGGCGTGCCCTCAGGCTGCTTCTGCTCGACATCCCAAACGGGAAAAGGCAGAACGCATGGCCAGTCTGCACAGCTAGGACCCATATCCAGGCATTGTATAAGTCATGGTATCTCAACTCTGCGCGGACGGCCGCCTCTCCATATGACGGCATGCAAGGTAATCTGGTCGACCACAGCGTAATCTATACCTTGTGTAGATGTACATCGGCCTGATCAACCTATGGCCAAGACGATCTTCTGGCATCTGTACGACGCGCGGAAGCACCGCCGATAACCGTGGACAGCAAAGTCATGTACTTTATCCCCTCCCCCAGGCTTTCGCGGGCACGCTGAGATGAAGACGGCCGCTGTTGGTCTGTGCAAAACAATGCAAGATCGAGGTCAAAAAAACAGTATGTGTACGGGGCGTCTACGCTACCTTATTCTACCTATCACCGACACTACTTGTAACTCATGTTGCACTTCAGTCCCGCCTTCTCCTGGTTTCTGGCGCGCAGATATCTACCCAATGCCATCATTGGGAAGTAATGGCTGTATAGCTGATATCCCAGGTAAAAGTGCATCGGAAAGCCTGCCCACAAAAGTCAGTCACGTTCAAAAAATTGCATCAGACAAGGCCACTCACCTGTTCCTGTGTAATACTCGGAAGACCAGGTCAGAGGCGCAACCACTGTCCCCGACTCTCCAGCATCTGATGATGGAGGCGATGGCGGAGCCGAGGGCACGCGAGCCATTAATTTCTTCACACTCTCACTGCCCTCCTTCACAAGGCTGATACCCTCTGTGAGTAGAGTAGCGGACGTCAGACTTGCGACTGTCTGATGAGTGATGAGCCATTGGACACCACGCTCGATGACTGGGTCGTTGCTGGGAAGATAAGGCACAAGGCCCATAAGAGCCCACGCCGTCTGAGATGCGGTCGACTTTGCAGAGAGCAGCTTGTCGAAATCGTCAGAGTTGCACGATGCCACGGAAGAGAAGCGGTAGGTGTCCAAAGCCTCTCCCCAGCCGCCATCACCATTCTGGCACTGAACCAAGAATCTCAACGCAGGCTTAATCATATTGTTGGCCATCGAGGACGAGGGCGTAGCATGATGCGTCTCATGCTTCTCGTTCTCAGCCATCTCCTCATCTGGGAAGCAGTGGTAGGCAAGGGCGCAGAGTACATTGCTCGTACCTGGAAATGAGGTTAGTGAGCAACTCGGCGATGTAGCAACACCACTCACCATAAATGTAGTTGCATCCCCATCGACCATACCAGGCTCCGTTGACTTCCTGGGTCCGAGCAAGGAACTGCATTCCCAGTTGGCAAGCTTTGTTCACCTTCTTCAACAGACCTTCCAAAGGCTGAGTGCGGTGTTGACGAGTCTCGATTGCAGCCAGCATCATCAGCCCGAAAGCCTCAAGACAGCGACCGACAATGTCTGCAGTAGAAGGATCGCACAGACTGTCCATGTCCGAGAATGGGATCTTGTTCAGGAACAGCTTGTCGTTGTCGACATCGAAAGCTGCCCATCCTCCGTCTCGGCATTGCATTCCAAGTATCCACTTCACTGCGTCCATTACATGCATTGAGCTCACAGATTTGCGATCATTCTTCAGGAAAGCGATGACAGCGGCTGCCGTGTCGTCCACATCCGGGTACCACACATTGTTGTACTCAAAAGCAAATCCACCCGGAGTCACCTTTGGTCGGTACTCTCTCCAATCGCCTTGGCTTTGCAAGATTTGCTGGTCCTTGACCCAGTTCATTCCACGCTTTCGCATTGCGATGATCGACTGCTGTTTCTGATCTGCGTCCGCCAGACCCATGGCCATCAACACTGTGTCCCACACGGGAGAGACACAGGCCTGCACGCGTTTGCCGTTCTCATCCTGCCAGGTGAATCTTTCCAAAGCTTCCAGACCGAGACGTATCGGAGAGTCGTCGACACTATATCCCTCAATAAACAACGAAAGTATCCCAGCATGCATTGGTGGGTAGATGCCTGCCCAGTCGCCCGCAGCCTCTTGGTGGGAGAGAATCCAGTCCATGCAGCGGTTCAATGCGAGCCTGCGGACCGGGTTGTATGACCTCAGTCCGCCGAAAAACGACAAGATTACGTCGATGAGGGTGAATAACAGCCCGATAAAGTCCAGCCTTGCCAGCATGCTTGCCCACGCCGACCCATACGGCACCATCTTGTCTCCAGGGTTGAGCCAGATTTCGTCGAGAAAGTTGTGTCCTTTCGACTCAGGAAGTGCAAAAATCGGTTGATGGTGGCAAATAACAAGCAGTGGTATAAGTGTACTGCGAGCCCATGAGGAGAGTCGATAGATGTTGATGGGAGAACTCAGAGGCATGAAGATCAATTCAGCCGGCAGTTGGGGAACCGCCGCCCAAGGAAACAGCCCGAATGTGGCCAAGTAAATTCTCGTGAACACCCGGACCCTCTCCACTCCGCCTCCAGCAGTGGTGATCCAATGTTGTGCATCACGCATAGCCGACGAACTTTCCATTGTATGGCCGAGGAGCTTCAATGCAAAGTATGCTTCTACTGTGGTAGAGATGTCACCTGGACCTCCTGGAGCCAGACCCCACGACCCATCGTCGCTCTGTTCCGAGAAAAGATGTTGTGCGAAGGCATCTTTATCGGGGTTATTGCTGAGCAGATCCAAGGCCTGAAAAAGGGTGACGTATTCTGCTGTGATCGTTGCGTTGGATTTCAGCTCGCCACACCAGTGTCCGTCTGGTCGAACGGTCTCCTCTGCATACGAAGATGCCTGCTGCAGCGAGGTTGCTGCTTTTGCCGCCAGCTTATCGGTAGTAGAAGAGCCCATCACGAACGGACTGTGATGTGATCGAGGTGGGTGGAAGCTCAAAAAGATGGATGTCTCCTTGGAGGAAGATGGTCGGTCTTTCAAGTATTAACACTGCGTCAACAATGGCGGTGGTCGAGATCGACACAAGCCATGCCCTTGCAACCTCATGGCAAAAACAGAGACATGGCGCGAAGGCCGAACCATGTGGTTTCGTTTTCCGGCTTTGCTCGGGCTTCAGTATCCAGCCATGCGACTTCGAAGGGCGTTTTCTTGGTCGATGAACGGTCCAACTTACAGAGATTTGCGGCCATCGGCTATCAAGCTTCATTTCCTCATTATCAACCCAACCTTTTGAGAGATACGCTTCTGGTAGTGGAATCGTTCTCTCGGCTGGATATGTTTTGTCAACCAGTGGTATCCGACGCCAACAGCCAAGCTTTTTTGCAGAAAGATCGAGTCGTGCTTCCGGACTTTCCTATCGCACACCCCACCGCGGGACAAAACACGCTCGCCACAGCATATCACGAGACCATAACGACCGTTTCGCAAAGTGGGTGAAGGGGAGATAGAAAAAGGAAGGCTGGAAGTGGTTCACAAAAGCCATAGCTTTTACCTATTTGAGGTTGGTTCTTTTCCGAATGCAGTTTGGGCTTCGGACTCTGCCTGGCAACGATCTTCAGCTAGTCATGCTGCTTCGATCTTGATACATTTCACCAGCACCGTCGTATATTCATCCGAAGAAAGAGCACTGTCGAATAGGCCTTCAGCAGGCCAGAGGTTCCCCCGCACGTTTCCGGACTTCACGTTTCACAGTTGAAACTCCGAAAGGTGCGACAAGGGATCTTTCAATAGAAGCGAACTGCCCAGCCTTCAAGACTGCTAGGCATCTTTACAGGCAAGAGCTTGTCATTGGGTGAACGATCAACACTACAATGGAAAAACATAATAACATGCGTGCGATCCCTTCTGGAGGGTGGCTCCATCAGCTCCTCTTCACTTCCTCATGCTGGACAAGACGTTGTACACCACGAAGAGATTGTATTTTTGTGCACTCTTCGTCCTCAAGCCAGCCATGGCAGTCATGTCGGGGTTTGAACGTCCCATCATGTCGACGAGCTATCTGCCATTGGCACTGGCTTTGGCTGTATTCGTTATACCTGTGTACGCATTCTACCAGATCTTTCTGAGCGGGAAGAAGCCACAGGGTGTTGCTTGGGCACCTTCAGGAAAGCGTGGGATTGTTTCTGGCGTGCGATCTTGCTTCGCTTCGATATACGACTTGCAGGATGTTCTGCTCAAGGAAAGGACCAGGGTATGTTTGACCAACTCTTTTTCAGATGAATGATATGCTGATACATCTCTCATAGCTCAATCTTGGTGCACCGGGCTTCATGATCTCCAACTTGTTAGATGGAGCACTTGTCGTACTTCCCAATAGAGCCTTGAAATGGTGCACTAACCAGCCTGCATGCCTGAGCTTCTTGGTTGCTCACCGTGAGTACAATCACCAAAGTTTGCATGATAGAGAAGTCATGCTCACCGATGTCACAACAGAACAACGATTCCTGCTCAACTACACACTGCCCGATGTCAGAACGAGTGATCCCGATATCGAGAAGCTACTTGTCAAGGTTTTGACTCGTCGATCCAAGGGCATCGTGCCCGAGCTGCACGCCGAGATGAAATTGCTCGAGGGCTCGCCTCCAAAGACAACGTCCTGGGGCAAGTTCAACTTGCAGGAGGAGATTTTGAAGTCTCTGCTTGTTTCAACCAGCAGAATGCTTGTTGGCACACCACTCTGTAAGTATCAGAGCCCTTTCAACACAGATTTCAGCGCTGACGAGACCTAAATAGGCCGCGACATGGCATACGTCCACCTTCTCTCCACGTACGCCATGTGGGTAGTACCAATGTCTCTCTTTATCAAGTCTTTCCCAAACTTTCTGCGACCCTTTGTAGGAGGCATTGTCCGCGCGATCCTTCGCAGACAGTTCCACCGCAAAATTGAGGCGATTTTGCTCCCCATTGTCAAACAGGTTCTCTCCGGGAACATGGCGTCGGAAGAAGATACGTTTATGAAGTGGTATATGGAAGAGACCAAGAACAGCGTCAAAGCTCTGGATCCCGATGTCCTGGTTTCTTGCATTATTTCTATCAACTTTGCAGGAATCCATACAACGGAGTTGTCCTCCACGCAGGTCATGTATCATATCCTGGGCCACAAGGGCGCTGAGAACTTGATTACTGCGCTCCGTCTTGAGATCGAAACGGTCCGGAACAATAGCGACGAGGAACATTGGACTTGGGAGCAGCTGGAGAAGTTGAAGCTTTTGGACAGTGTCATCCGAGAGACGCTGAGGTTGGCGCCTATTGGTAAGTTCATTCAGTATTCAATCCAGGCGGGAAGTTTGCTGAATTGAAATTCACACAGATGCGATTGCAACGCCTCGTGTAGTCACCAAGCCTGTGACAACTCCAGACGGCTTGGATCTGCCCGTCGGCACCAAAGTCTGCGTCTCGACTCTCTTGGCACACCACGACGAGGAATGGTATCCTGATGCAGCAACCTTCGACCCATATCGATTTGTCCAGGCGGTACCTTCTTCTGACACAAGCAATTCAGCTTATACCGTGTCTGAGAAATTCTTGACGTTTGGTTATGGCACACATGTAAGTCAACTCCTGCCATGCATATGCAGAGATGCTGACTTTGAGCAGACTTGCCCCGGCAGATGGCTAGCCGTAGCTGAGACGAAGATAATCGTCGCGAGACTGCTTTCCACGTATGACTTTCAACCCATCGCGAAGCCCAAGCCAATGTGGGTTGGGACTATGATGGTGCCTTCTCAAATGACCACCATCATGGCTCGCTCACGTTTCCAAGGCGAGAAGATGGCTTGATGCATGGGATGGTCACCAGGTATACAATCCTGCTTCTGAGACATCATCCATTTTGAACGTTTCCAAGGCGAGAAGATGGCTTGATGCATGGGATGGTCACCAGGTATACAATCCTGCTTCTGAGACATCATCCTTTTTGAACGCGAGCCAAGGCCGAGGTGTATTGATATTGTCTGTGTTCCCGAACCGCGGTCGGGGTATTGAGCTGTTTCTCTCCGCAGTTGTGAGCAAGAAAGGAAGCAGGTGTCCATTTCATAACTTGTACTAAATAAAAGCATAATGCGATGGCTAATGGCCGGTTCGTACACTCGGAAGTGGGTTCCACAAGTTCTAGAAAGGTATGTTGATCATAACCCCTTTTGTCCATCATTGCGATGCCGAGGCATGTGGTTTTTTTGGTGATCGACTCCATGTGCTATCGTGCAGCCTACTGCACGACATCATCTAATCTATATATGTACATGTACCGCTTTGGCTGGTGAAAGATTTTGTTGACTACTCCAGTCTCAAAGACGTTCCTTCAACCATGGCAAACGAAAGGAAAAGACCAGCCCCAACGGCAGATATTGACAAGATTGCATATGATGCTCCGTTGTCTTTCCCGGAGCCAACGAAGAAATGGTTGAACAAACAGGGGGCTTCTATGAGGTCTGAACACCGAGAAACCATTCCTGATGAAAAAGTTCCTGGTATGTATATACACAGTCCGAACAGCGCAATTTGTGTCTAACGATTCGCAGGCTGCGATCTAACAAACAAGTGGATTATCATTTCGGGGTCCAACAACGGTATTGGTCGCGAGGCAGCTCTTTCATTCGCACGATGGGGAGCGAATCTCATTCTCGCATGTCGTGATCCTCCGCCCAAAAGTCATGAGACGAGACCAGAGGCCGTGGTTGAGGAATGCCTGGAACTCGCAAAAGCGGCTGGTCATGTGAGTGAAGTGGAATGGTGGGAAATCGACATGTCCAAGCTGGCGAGCATCGAGACTTTTGCACAACGCTGGCTGGATACTGGACGACCGCTGGATATCTTGTGCAATAATGCTGGCATGGGTAGCAGTCCTGGAGGAAGTACACCGTTCATGACGAAAGATGGATTCGAGATTATCCATCAAGTCAACTTTCTCAGTCATGTTTTGTTGACGATGAGGTTATTGCCAAGTGTTGCGAAAGCTCCGGAGCCCAGGATTGTCTGCACAACGTCTTGCTTTCATTATCTTGGCCGCTACAGTGTAGCTAAGTGGAACGGCGGCTTGCATCCTGGTCTTGATGGGGTGAAATACTATCAGGACAACAAGCTGTACTTTCAGGTCTGGTTGACTGAGTTGCAACACCGTCTGCTTCAACACGAGAAGCTGAAGCATATCACTGTCAACGGCTGCCATCCTGGATATGTCAACAGTGGAATCTGGAATCTTTCTGGCGAAGGCGTGATCCATACCATCAAGGAATTTGCGGTCCAGACGCTGGCGAGCTTCATCGCCATCAACCCGCAACAGGGAAGCTTGACCATTACTTATACTGCCACGGCACCGGAGTGTGGAGCAGATCCAAAGATTCAGGGTGTAGGGAGTGGAAAAGGAGGTGGGAGGTATTTCAATCGAATCTTTGAGCAGGAGAGCATGCCGCATTGTCATGATCGGGATGCGAGGCTGAGGGTTTGGAGAAAGGTTGATGAGGAGTTGGGGCTGTGGGACAAGGGGTTGTTGAATAATTTGGGGCTGTATAGTACGGACTGATGGAGTTTTGAGGTTGCATGGGCGGTGCTGTTAGTTGAACTGTGCATAGACTTAGACGAGGTTTGCGGCGCTCTTTGATAGTTGATCTTTCGAACATAAGAAATGATCTGCCATGCTGGAATCCGGGAAACTCAGTAATCCGGATGAAAGACAATTCTTTTCAGTAGAGTGTAATGCGTATGTTAAACAAGAGCAGGAAAAGACTGTAACGAACTGCGGAGTCTGTGACTTAATGACGAGGATGCAGAGAGAACTTGGGCGATGCACGACCTTATTATCACGAAAGTGTTACCCCAACCCTAACCCTGCTACCAGCTTTCAAAGCTGACATTATGGGCCAAGCGGAAAAGATGTAGAAAGATGATGGCCAACTCATGGAAGTGATCTGGCAGTATCGTTGGGGAAATGAAGAGGTAGCAAAGACGAGAGAAATGATCAAAAGTAGGCAAGGAAGGCACGCTACTCTGGCGTCAATGAAGTGAATGTTGAGTGGAAAGAGAGTACTGGCAGCCATACGTATGAGTCTTGGACATACAATCGCAGTGCCACAGAGTGCGTGCAGGTCGGTAACATAATGTTTGTTGTCCGATGAAGTCAAGGAGGATGGGAAGATGGCGACATTACCTAAAAGACAGCCTGGCGATGCTGGCCCGTGCTCCCGGCAGCAGCCGCATTTCGCATCTGGCGTCTCGAAAGTCGTCACCTTAGGTTTTCTCTCCAATCCACCAACCACTTCGACACACCAAAATGTCCACACCAAATCTCAAGCGTAAGGGCTCTCCCGGACTGGAAGAAGAAGGTGGTCGTGAGACGGCACCCGCAGCACCCGCAGCTCCGGCAGACTCCCGTGCTGCTCGCTTCGCCGCACTTAAAGCGCGAGCGCAAACCTCACGAAAATCCAACCTGAACGAGACCAAGCATGAAGCATCGCGAGCCAAAGTCGATCCCAGTGCACTCAATGCAATCACAAGGAAGAAGGACATTGCCAGCCACAAACTGCTGAAAGCGGACATTGAAGCCGAGGGTGGAGATTTCGAGCGACAGCGCGCCTGGGACTGGACGGTGGAGGAGAGTGAGAAGTGGGATGAGCGAGTTGCTGAGAAGAAGGCCAAGCGGGAGGGCAATAAGTTCATCAGCTATGGCGACGAGGCCGGGAAAGTATATGAAAGGCAGGTGAGGCAGAATCTGGAGAAGGATCCGGAAGGCGCGCGATTGAATGGCTACGAGGCCGATAAGCGAAATGCAATTGATCGGGCTGTTGCGAGTGGCGGGCTGGAGATTGTGGAAGGGCCGGACGGAGAGCTGATTGCGGTCGATCGGGATGGCTCTTTCCTCTCCACCGCTGATTCTGCGGGTGCGAGTTTTGCGGAGAAGAAGCCGACGAAGCAAGCGGTGGATCGACTGGTGGAGGATATCAAGAAGGCCGAGGAAGTCAGGCTGCAGAAGCGGCGAGCACGAGGACGGGCGGACGCCATGGACAACGGAGATGATGTCACGTACATCAACGAGAAGAACAAGCAGTTCAACATGAAGCTGGCGAGATTCTACAACAAATACACCGCCGATATCCGGGAGAGTTTTGAGAGAGGAACGGCTATTTGAGAGGGTCGCGGGAGACGAGGAGGACGAGGGAATTTGACTATTAGCGTTACGAGAATGTTCACATGACAGCTTCGATTGCACGCTTCCACCTGTCCTGCCAACGATGTATTCATAGCTGACGACGCCAAGGTCATTTGGTGAACGTATCGAGCCTCCAGGCCTTCTTGTTTTCACACAAACAACACTGCTAACGAGCACTGCTGGTCCTGCCGCCTCCAAAGCCAGCTGCTGCACCCAGCGATGATTGCTCGACCAAGTCGAGAAGGCACTCTTTGAGATTTAACAGAAAGTCCTCCCAGATCAACTGGCCTGCTCATCTGTACCAGGATCATCACATGCGGAAAGAGAAAATTGGAACACACGATGGTCTAAATTCATTTTGATCTTTCTGCTAAACTACATCCATAGGAAAACCAGCCAGAATCCGCCTCTGGGGGTTTACACTGCTAGAAGACCTCGTGCAAGAGTTTTTGAACGTCTCTCATGGCGGAAGAACGCAAAAATAGTGTAACCAATACCCAGAATTTTCACTCCACCGAAGGAATTGTCGATGTGATTGTAGCCAATCCGCAGATTTCCGAGAGTAGCCGTGTGGCCATCGAGACAGCTGAGGTCGAATACGTCTTCGTTGGATTGGTTGCTATCGCAGTCAAGTCGCTCACGGCAAATCCTTCATGCTCCATCATTCTCTATCGCCAACGTCCGGAAACAGATGAAATTGGTCCAATGAAAGAATGCTGGAATTCGAAAAATGTTTTTACCGTTGCAGGTGATTTGCGCGGCGGAGGCAGCAAAATAAAGTGTTTGGAGAAGCCAGGAGCCCAAGACTCGCACTACTATCGCGTCGAGGTTGGCTCGGCAGGGGAGAAAGTCTTGCTCCGCTTTCAGGCCATCGTGCTGCCACGGCTGCCACGACCACCACGACCAGGTTCTCCTCGGGATGGTCCACTTCCACGTCCACGACCGCGTGTGGCTTGACTTCTGGCATAGTTCTCGACCTGTTCACTGGCCTGTCTATGCAGCTCCTTCACGAACTCCACCTGGCGAAGCTGATCTTTTGATGCCGTGCAGACAACTGCCGCGCCTTTCGCCAACAGTTTGGCCTTCTCTGCGGAACGGTCGTAGGGAGTTGCGTGAAGGTAGAGGTTCATGGTAGCCGCATGGAGGTAGAGGTTCATGGTAGCAGTAGCGTCCTCCACAGGTGTATGGCCGTTGACCTGAATTGGAGCTGCGTTGGGAAACTGCGTGGCAGTGACCTTCGCCAACTTGTGGCGGCCGAAGATGTGTTGCGTGTCGATGATCTGTGTGGCTTTGCTGAACGGATCTCTGTAGAACCAGGCCTTGCGATCGCCATCTCCACCATGCAGGATCACCTTGCGGCCTTCAAAGATCTCAGTCAACCAGTGCTCGACAATGTCTCCTGGAACTGCGCCATTGCAGAATTTCAGGTCTCTGAAGCTCACGCCAAATCCAAGATTCTTGGGGGGAACAAAGGTATGGACGCCGATCTGGTTTGGGTAGTGGACATGACACTCGAGGATGATATCTCCCCTGGTGTCAACAACACCGACCCACCCAAGACGCGCGCGATTCTTTCCATCAACGCCACGGTAGTTCTGAAATTCGAAGTCCGCTGCGACTGGCTCGTTGGGTATGAGACGTTCCATGCGAGAAAATATGTTGCGCGATGTGCAGTTGCCAGGGCCCCTCTCAGTCTCTGGGCGTGGTGAGGAAGATGTCGACACTGTGCTGGCGCTCGTCGAGGCGGGTGAAGAGGTGGAGGCAGTGGTAGAGGAAGACGGACTCGTGAAAGGTCCCAAGGAAGCCATTATGAAATGGCGCGCACCGCTCGAGGTTGTGTGTTTCGAAAACAAAGGTTTCCGGTGGGTGAAGTCTCCTTGAAAGAAGTTGCCTGTGCGAGTGTGGTTTAAGTAGAGCCGAAGGGAACCTCCAAATTGGGAATTCCAGATTAGGCAGAAAAGTATAAATTCGGAGTTGGAGTGAATGTTCAATGCATTGACCCTTTTCCGGATAAGCACCGCCACAACTGCGCATGTTTCTTGCGCCCACGAGTAACTTCGTCTTCGTTTTCGCGAGTGACTTATCCATATTCCTGGGCCGATCCTGCCACCTACGATCCGCTGTCTCAAAGTTCAATGGGCACGGAGGGCTATAGACTGGCCATCTGTTCTTCGTACCCCTCCAAGAGATTCTCGCATGTTGGCGAGGAACATGTGACATCTTGAGAGTTGCTGGAGGCTCTTTCCCAGATGTACGCGCCGATGAAAGTGGTAGGGAAACAGAGGTAGAGAGCGCCGCATCGGATGCGTCGTCCTTGTCGGAGACGACGGGAGAGATGTGAACGTCCTTTTTGTTTGGGTAATTGACGTGGCATTCAAGGATCGTCTCTCCCTCCCTTAGTATTGACGACGCCGACCCATTGTCATCAACGCCGCGGTAGTTTTGGAATTCGAAGTCTACTGCTACTAGCTCGCTAGGCAGAAGACGCTCTATGCGAGGGAAGATGTTGCGTGATACACAAGAGTCAGGGCCCCTCTTGTGCTCTGGGCGTGGCGGAGAAGATTCCGTCTCAACAGGGGATTTTATTGAAAGTTGATGAGTATATAAAAATTGCACTTGGCGGAGATGAGCTTTAAAAAACTGGTAGAGATGCGCACCACAGAAGTAAAAGTCATGAGAAAGTAGTGAAAAGGCTTTACCCCGAATGCAATCAAGTAAGCTGTTTTCCTAGCAAGCAATTGAAGTGACATGAGGAATCCTGGGCCGGGTGCAGCAGCAAAGCCCTTACTGGTGAATGGCAGCAAACAATATTGCCATGACGAAAGTTCTCCAAAGGACTCGAGGAGAGGAGAAGTAAGAGGAAGGAAGGCATGCTGCTGCTCTCTTGAGAGCTTATTACCACTCCCTTTCGGCATGAATTCCTTTGGTGAGGCTCAGGTTGGTGGAGGACGGCTTTGAGGAGGTCTGACATGTTGGATTTCCCGAAGGCCAGTAGTTCGTCATACCTTCTAGAAATGATCTGAGGTGCCAACGACAGCCCAATCGAAAGCTGCTAGCAAAGACTTGAGACGCCTTGGATCGCGACGAACCCAGGAATCTGACAGGCAGTGCTCCGTGATTGCAAAATAGCAAAATCCATGCCCATAACCTTGGACTCCTCGAATCGTAGCCTCATCAGCACCAGGAAGCTCCAGTGCCTGTCGAGCTGGGTCTTGCGGGTTGAGTCTTGGTTATGTGTAGGGCACTCAACTGCGAGGGACTTCGTTTCCGAGCCCTCGGAATGTGGGTATGCGGTGACATCGCTGGGTTTGATCGACCCTGGTGTTTGAATGGACTTTGTTGAAGTCAGCGATGACAGGCGAGAAGGAGGAAGTCCGTCATCCACTCGAATCTGCTCACTGTATTGATACACTAATATTACTCCTGCCTACAGTTCCTGTGTTGTCTCGCTGTACAACTGTCGCTCACTCTTTCAAGTCCTGAGCTCAGCGAATATGTACGGGAAAATAACGATGCATGCTTTCCAAAAGACTCCCACGCTCCCCAACATCCTCAGCGGTAGGCTCATCATCCCGCCTGCGCTGGTGATGTATATCCAAATGGCATACAAGGCCACGGCGAAGAAGTGGTAGAATAGCACAAATGGTTGCCTGATGATGCCGGCGAGGAGTCCGACAGGTCCATCCACACAGTTCCCGCCCAATTTAAAGTATTGAAAGCATCCCATTTGGAGTGCCTTTAATTGTGAGTCTTCAGCCGCGAAGAGGGAGTATAGAGCCTGTGCGAGGATGTTGATGACGGACGTCAAGTTCTTTCGTTGCCAATGGAACGTGCGCATTTGTCTGAGCACAAGCCTGGTATCTTCCAGACTCGAAACATTTTGTGGAGCCAGAAGTTCGGAGAGCAAGACAACATCCGTGAAAGCTACAGTCATTCCGCCGCCTGTTAAGGGATGTCGCATGTTCATCGCGTCTCCGAGAATGACGAGGCCGGGCGTGACGTTCGTGGTGGGCGGGAGCCAGGAGTTCGGCATGGATCGTAATCTATCTCGGTCGATAGCAGCCTGAAAACTCGGACGGACAGCTTCAGGGAGGCTGGGTAGTACAACGTTCTTCAGGTGGCCCTTGACGCCGCCGGCCTGGAGGGAGGCGGAGGGGAGATTTGTGGGAATATCAATCAAGGCTCGTGTTTCATGAGTACCGATTTGATAGAGAAGGACAGGCGCACCATCTCCGAGAATGACATGTCCGTGATGGGGCATTGGGAGGTCTGCATCGATGAGTTCCAGGCCCCAGAACTTGGATTTGACGACAGGAGCGTCTGTCCGGAACTCCTTGCGGAACTTGCTGGAGTAGCCGTCGGCGATGATGGTGAGGCCGGCGAAGAAGGAGTCCTGCTCGCCGTGCACTTTGGCCTCGATACCTAGTATTTGGTCGGTATATCCGCCGCGAATCAGATCCGTCGCCTCAGCCTCGACAACCGTGATATTGGGGTGCGACATGGCCTTCTCTCTCAGCTTCTTGATGAAGCGACCGTGATGGAACGATCTGCCCTCGGGCCTCTTCCTCTTCGTCCCGCGCATCTCATCCGTGCAGCTCTTCTCGTCCAGCCCGCCCTTCTCCTGCTCTTTCCATCCGTCCTGTGCGTCCATTGGGTAGGGAATTCTTACTTCCTCGCCGTAGTAGATGACGTCGTATCCAAACACCTTGATTGCGTCGATTTCATCCAAACAATCTCTCAATCCGAGCTTCTCCAACGCCTGCACGCCTCCTGGCTGCAACAGTTCGCCCACAATCCGATCGGGTTCCTTCAGGCTCTTTTCCAGCAGTATCACGCTCCTGCCTTGTTTCCCCAATGCCCAAGCAATTGCACAGCCAAATATCCCCGCGCCGACAACGACGACGTCTGCTTCGTGGTGCATCTCGCGTCGTACCAATTCCGCTTGATCGCGAACTGTTCTCTCCAGAGCGGCCATGGCGGAGAAGGTGCTGATATAAGTCAAGACCGCCGAGTTTGACGAGCCAATCGCAAAGTCGCTATTTGCGAGATATCAGAGTCAGGCGATGTTGTGCTGTTTCATGTGAGAGATGCTGCCATTTGTGGTTCGACTTTTTGTTCAGGAGGAAGGGAGGGCACGACGACATGACTGGACCCTGCAGATTTCGGCTGCCGCCGAGCCCGGCCCGAGATTAGAGATCGCCTCTCGATCGGGACCTGGACTTCACCTCCTGTCTCTCTCGTTCTTTCACCCCACTTCTCACGCCACCACACAAAGAGCCCTGCATGCGTCAATGTCGAACTTTTCCCGTTCCTTAACAGCAGCTTCCCGTCGAGTATCGTCACACCCAAGCAGGGAGTTTGTGATTTGTCGCAAAAGGAGTCTTACACGCAGCAAACATGCGGTTCATGGATTATATCAAGTCACTCCGAAAGCTCGTAGGGTAACTCATGCCAAGTTCCACATCTCATTATATCCATAGTCTTGGTCTTTCACTTCCTCACAGGCTAGCAGAGTATCGCCTATCTTCGCCGCCAATCCAATTGTCGAAGCATTTTGCAACGCAGTCATGAGAGAACGACAGGCTGCAGCCTCGACAATACCCTCTTCCTATGCAAGGAAATGCATTTCACATTATCACACCAAATCACAAACAGAGCGGCACAGCAACACCACAACCCGCTATCCGCCAGGTGGCATAGTATATATACTACATACTGCAAGCTCTGTAATATTACCGCTGAAGACAAGAAGTTCAGGCGGTCAACTCGCATGACCTCGGCCCATCATCAAATCCAACACGGAGACTTCCACTGAGTCTATAGGCGAGGCGTGACCAACCGCATGGATTTTACTACGAGCGACATACGTAAGTTCAGCCCTGGTCATACCGCTAAGCTAAACTCTTACTATTATTCCTAGTTTCGCTCTATGAAAAACTATCAGAGATCTGCTCAAGAGCAGTAAAATACGTGGTGTCACTCGACACTCGAAACCCTCCATCCGAAGCATTATTAGCTTGAATTTATCAACGGGAATCATGGAAGTCTCTTCTGCTTCTAGTTGTGGGCAATCCCGACGACTTGCGATTGACAACGATCTCATTGATGCAACGTAGCCCGCGCCTGCTCAGGCGACCTCCTGCAAGTCCGCTCCAATGACAGCGATTGAGCGTTGGAACATAGGCGCTGCCAAGCTAGTTCGTACTGGTAGGTGAATGATTTGACCCTGCAAGTCCGTTGCCCTGCACAACCCGACCATGCACACTCGTGACTCAGCACACCCGCGCGTGACACGCTCCAAATTCATCTCGATCCACCACTTTCCCAACACATCACCGTCGCAGAACGACCACCATGGCATTACCAGACGCCAACAGCGGCGGCAATGCGCCGATTCTCGATCTGGCGTTCAGGCTAGCTCCTCCTCAGTCCAGTGTCAAAGCTCGGCCCGGCCGCGCACCGCCTAAGGTTCACCAGCACATCATTTCACAACCCGCCGCCCTCACAATTCGCCCGAAGGGCATCACCAAGGCACCATCGTCTCAGCTTGTCCGTCCATCGCCTCAAGTCCACACCACACAAGTTTCCATTTTCACTACACAGTCCATGCAAAGTATCAAGACGCTGCGGACTAAGGAAATTCCGTCCGAGAAGAGGTACGTCTCGAACCTATGCCCGGGGAATCCATCCACTGACACGCTACAGAAAGCAAAGACTGCGAGAGGGAGTTGCGCGGTTTCTTGCTGTGTATCGTGAGAAACTCATCTGGTTTCCGCTCGGCCCAAAGCGGTCCTCGCAGCAAGTCTGGAACTTCCACCCGACACTGTCCGAGGCCCAAAGCTTGATTGATGCTTTCGGCGAACTCGCCTTCAGCTGTATGTATCAACTCACTTCCACCCCGCCAAGCGCCTGGATTCTGACCAGAGACATAGTCAAACCAAACATTCACAAGGCCCATCTCGACCCATGGGTTTTCTCTCCTTACGGCAGTCACACCGCTCCCATGAGCTCCAGCAAATCAGTCGCCCTGTCCCGCGTGCGCGTCAATGTTGAAGCCGCGAACTCCGCGATCGATAGCGCAATCACACATTGGAGCAAGAGTGACGATGATGGATTGCTCGTGTACCATCTTCAGACCGTCTATCAAGTCTACTTTAATAGACGCACCACGCTCTTGAAGGAGCTCCAGATTCTCAAAGCGAAGGACGTTGTGGAGAATGTGAAACTCTGGGAGGTGGATGGTTTCGGATCAGCCGAGGCTGACTATTGACGAGTGAAGAAACATCGCGACGTGTGCTTGCTGCGAGCATTGAGGTGGCTTATATGAGGAGATTAATTGTACAGAAGCTTGATGAGGTCGCAGAGCTGTGGCTCAATCTGGGTGGCAATGGCACTTACTGGTGTGCTAAATGTCGAAAGAGTGTTTCAGCCCGAGCCCTGGGCGCCTTAGCCAAGAGTCCTCAGGCAAGAGCAAGTTCGCTCTATTCTCCAGAAGTTACCAAGACTCTGGAACACGAGCAGCAAAGAAGGGACACTGATGCCAGATCTGTCAGCCTAGCAGGTTTATATCCATGCTCTCCGCGATCGTTGTCAACTCCCCGCTTAAAGCCGCTTTACTTTTTCCTATTCGCAGTTTTGTTCTTCTGGGTCCATTCGTCAATCTCCACTGACTAACATGATTGGTCCTGTGCTAGTTATATCGAAGCACATATACCACAAACGGAGGTGGAAACTGGCAACAAGAGCATGGAAAAGTTTTGTCCGTCTCGCAGCCGTTCATGCTCCAGTACTTGGCTCCGCGTATATAGACACCGTGGCCAACTCCGACGAAAGAGATCTCTCACCTTACCCATCTTCCTCTCATTACCTCTGCACTTTCGATCATCGCACTGGTCCTCTGCTTCCCAAGATGCAGCTCCTCCTCTCTTTTGCGGTGTCACTCATGACAGCAATACTGTCCCTACAAGTCCAAGCTGCTCCGGCTCCACTAGCCGTTCACCCAACCTGCCAGTCCATTGGCTCCTGCGTGTCTGCTCTTCGCTCGTACAGTCACGCAGCGTCACTGTGCTCTTCCTGGCTCACCCTTACCGTATTTTCTTCAGCACCGAAGCACACTATTCACACTAACACATTGAGCTCCAGCCGCACACCACAACGAAGACATTCACTGCTACTTCCGTCTCCACCACTCGGGTCACTACGACAGCGGCCACCAGCATCATCACTGCCTCAACTGTTTCTCAAGGGCACCCTACTCTCACCTTCACGGGAACGACCATTTTCACCACGATCTCTGCATCTCCAGTCATCGTGACTGGTGCTCCTTTGATCATTACCGACGCGGCCAGCACTCAGACTGTTACCAATACTGTCAGCACGACGATCTGTGGTAGTGAGGTGGCTACTAGTGACGCTGCATCTTTCACAGGTGTTGAGAAGAGGAATGTTCCAAAAAATGTTCCCTCAGCTTTGAAGCAATTCGAACAGAGCAAGATTTTGGCCGGATGTAGTTGTTTGAGCTTGACTGCTCAAACCATCACAGCTTTCACGACCGTGAAGAGGATCAAGACCATTACTCATTTCGTCCAGACAGCTGCGAGAACCACGATCACGTAAGTTCTGTGCTCGAGGTTACCTTCTCATGAGCTAACTGTTCGTTGATAGTCCGACCATTGATATCACAGCACACACCACTCTGTCCTACACAGAGACATCGACTTTGACTCCTACCACGACTACCATTCCCATGACGACAGTCACCTCCATCGCAACTACAACGATCGAGGAGATCAAAACGATCATAA
The DNA here is from genome assembly GCA_002116395.1 of Ramularia endophylla. NCBI lineage: Eukaryota > Fungi > Ascomycota > Dothideomycetes > Mycosphaerellales > Mycosphaerellaceae > Ramularia > Ramularia endophylla. The sequence goes on along the minus strand of KZ109689.1, from coordinate 14,858 downwards.
TTGGCCCACAAGCTGGCACGCCTACTGTAGTCCTCGCTTCTCCAACTCCAATCTCGGGAGTAGACGGCACTGGCCTCGCTACCGCAAACCTCGACGATATACCAACATATCCACTCATTCTCCCATTCGAGCTTGAGCTTTATGGTGTTCGAAGCAGCAGTATCTCTGTCAGCGTCAACGGCTGGGTCTCTCTCGGTTTATCTGATGTTGGCGAGTTCGTGAATACTCCACTGCCAGCTCACAGTCTCCCGGACACGGCCTTTGTGGTATACTGGTATGATTTGTTCGTCTACCAAGGCACACCGCAGGGTCTGTACTATGAAATCAGCGGCGAGAACGAGAACCGCACGCTGAGTATCGAGTGGTATACGAGTCTGTACCAGAATCCGGCTGGCTATACGCATTTCAGTGAGTCTTATACTGCACATCCCCGTCCACTCGCTGTTATTGTATGCTAAATGGTCATGCAGTTGCTACTTTCTTCGAAGCTCAGCCTGGAAAGGCTGTGTACACTTATTACCAGACTATAGCCGAGCGTTCAACGACCGACGGGCAAGTATATGGGACGATCGGTGCCCAGAGCCTTTCGAACAATACTTTTGCTCAATGGTCGTTTGATGTGGTGCCAGAGCCTGGTCTTGAGATCGAATTGGATACAGTGAGCAATTCTTTCGTGCGGACGAATCAGGCGACTTGCTCTGTTTAAGACATTTGGAGAGGAAGAGTGAGAAAGAGGAGGAGTCGAGGGAGGTTGCGAGACAGACAGAAGTTTCTTTTCGATCGTTGTAGCTTTGCTCTGTTTGTTCGTAAGCAGGTAGAGATTAATATTGCAGTAGGTTGAATTGACACAGAATCTATCTGTATCCGCTGTAGACACGGCATCAATCATGGATCTGGCACAACATGTTACCAGAAACCTGCTCCAGCGATACCTTCCGAGACTAGTCACGGCCATAGTAAGCCAGCCCATGAGCATAGTTGTTCGCCCCAAGCCCGATTATCTCGAATTGCACCGTCTTTGGGTTGATCACACCATCGCTGATGTCGACAACTACAATCCCTGCCTCAGTCCCATTTGCATTTCCAACCGAGAGACCGTAAAGATACTTTCGATGATCCCGATATTCGTGCTGGTGATGTTTGACTGAGCGATGAGATTCCCAGACGTTACGTTGAATGCAAAAAGAGTACTGGCTGTCGGACTCGTCACCCAGGCTACCTCTGACACTGGTGACCATCGTGCCCAGCAAGTTCCTGCTACGTTTGGGGATGAGAATCCTTTTCCGGTAACACGAGCTGCACCAGTACGGTCGACTTCGTAGACGACTGCTCCGAATGCAGCGTCTGATACAAATATAAAGTCGTTGTGGTAAGGATTGTTGAAACCTCCGAACAGCGCAGAGGTCATATTCGAGACGGTGCGGATCTCCGTGGTACTGACCAGGCCGTCCACGACGGGAAAAACAGACAGCCAGCCGTGCGATGTTGAGGTGCCATCTCCTTTCACAGTTGCATACAGCTTTGTGAGGTCTGCTGAGAACCAGATGTCGGAAATCGAGCTCGACACAAATAGTGGTCCAATTTCTGGCTCGCTGAGGCCAAAAGAGCGTAGACCTTTGCCATCTGCAATGAGACATCCAGTCACAGCCCCTGTGAAGCATTCAACTCCATTCTTACGTCCTGCAGTGCCAACGCAGACTAGATCCCGATGCAGGGTGACAGCAATCGTGATTGGGAAGTCTCCGATCAGTGAGTAGGGGGAGGCGATCAAAGTAAGCGATGTGGTGTCCATCGGGTCAATCGTGAACACGGAGATTGAGTTGGATCCAGCGTTAACGACGTAGAGAAACTGCATACAATGTCAGCACTGGGGGTAGATTTGGTATGACCAAGACCTGCATTGCCTTGTCGAACCACAGCATCCTGGCCGTTCAACGAGTCTGCTGCAATTGGGGTGAAACCATCTCTCTGGATGAATGCACCTCCGTTTCCACCTGTGGCAGTTGACGTTCCTTTCGATACAGTACCATTGCTCGATACGGGCAGAGCAATGACGTGGTTGGGGGATAGGTCATCGATGAGGTACAGCGTTTCGACAGCTGTGGTGTGGGAAACTCCTGGGACCAAGTTGTTATAGCTCCCGCTGAAACTTGAGGGAGCAGCGTTGCTAAGGCATGAAAGCCCGAGGATGAGAGCTGATGTCGTGTATTGCATTTCGCAGTAGGGTTTGTAGTGTGAGATGATGTGAGGAAAGATGACAGTGCTCTGCGGTGCAACATCCTTTAAAAAGTACATGAAGATTGTTCATCAACTCTGAATAGGTGACCCACTGTCAGCATCTTCTACTTTTCGGAATCATCATCACCGTGGCTTCGGCTATATCGTAAGCTTAGCAGTAGAGATTGCAGATGAGTGATGTGGAATCAGCATTCTATTTCTAGCTGAGGTTGTTACCTATCAGTGAAGTCAGATAACGCAGATTCTGGTCCGGGTCGCTCGGAGAGCGTTGAATCGGCTGTGCCCTACTTGGACTCTGATCCATCGGGATCATGGAATCGCTTCGGTCGGGGGTGGCTTGAATCCTTCGCTTGCTTGAAGTTGTTTAGCCAGAATCCTGCGCGCGTATGCATGATGTGGAATCAAGACTGATCAGCAGCCACAGCGGAGCTAGATCTCAAGATTTTTGCGGAGCCGTCAGAATGTGGCAGCTGTTGACAGCTAAAAAAGACAGCTTTGACAAGGTTAAATCGTCTCTGGACCAAAGCGTCTTTCTCTGTGATCATGATACGATGGTGAGGCGGGAAAACCATCAGTCTCTCTTGGAAACAAGTCCTTTAGAACTGCAGTCCGTCGGTCAAAAGCTGCACCTGCTCTAAAAAGACACTTGTGGACAGAACTGATCCAAATCCAGCACAAGCAACTGAGCTGGCAAGAGTGAGCTGCAGTGCCTGTAGACAAGCGAGGAGATGAGCATCAGAGGTTGTGCTGCCTCTCAAATATGCGTACGCCTGTGCGGGTGTTGTCATCTCGTCATCTAATTGTAGTCTCTCGCTCAAGTGAACCAGCCTAGGTGATTGTCAGCTATACGTCTTTTCAATGTGAGCTATAGAGATGCCTCACTTGTCGATCTCTGAGTCGTCAATGCACCATTCAGTGGTCGCATTGTTTGCATCAGCCGGTGATCCTATCATGGCACTGCCACTTTCTGCCGCAGACGAATGGGCCGGTCGCATGCTGTGGTAAACGGCTGCCGTCATAGTCATACTGTGACCATGTAGCTCGCTTTCACCGTCCTCTGAAGAACTTTGTACAGGCGGCATAGTCGCAAACTGGCCGAACCCATCGTGTGCATGATGGTCTCTGCACGGCCACTCAAGCGCAAGAATGAAGTCCAAGGCCGCCGAGCTACTGAGATGGGTCGTGGTCACATCTTCATTTCCGACGGTCGAAGTTGAGGCAGAGTTCTCAAGAGACGTATCGAAGTCTAGAAAGGTCCTCTCCTTGCCGAGACTCTTGTCCAGACGAACAGCGACTGTCGCATTGCCCAGAGCACTGCGAGTGGTAGCGAAATCAGGCAATTCAGCGGTGGGAATGTCGGACAGCTCCATATCAGACAGCGAAGTGCCGTTGGTCGCAAAGTACTCCCGAAATACGTCATTTTGAACTGCGAGGACGTTCCTCTGGCTGTTGACTATGGCGTCTAGCTGGCGAAGGCGTGCGACTTCCTCTTCTAAAGACTTCAGGTAGCTGGCTTTCCGATCGCGGTGTCGCCTGCTGCACTGTCAGCGAGGGAGATGATCGTACGATGTTGAGAGAGACGTGCCTTTGCGCTTGGTAGACCTGCTGCCTGCGTTTCTGGACTGACGCGGGTGCAGCAGCTGTTGGATTAGGTGTCGTGGTAGAAGAAGACTCTACGCTTTTCTGACCGCCTTTGCCGCGGACTGTAGGTCTGCGACCGCTTGAAGCCTTTTCAAGAAGCGACCGGAGTCCCCATGATGGACTACTGAGCTGCGAGCTCGCGTTGGCGGGTTGCATTGTCCTGTCTCGATCGTCGGTGACGAGGAGGTAGAGGAATTGGCGAAGTACAGCGAGCTGAAGAAGGCGAGAGATGCGGACTCAGCCCGCTCATGTAGAGGTGCATCCCTCGAAGGATCGTGTGCGACACGCACAATAATGAAGGGCACATAGTACGTAGACCAATGCTTCGAGACAGCGAGAAGGATCGGATTTTCATAAGACATATATACGGTAGCCTACTCTACTAAACTAATATAAAAAAGTATAGTCTTAAACTAAGAATCTAATAACGAGATAGATCTATACCTTATATTTAATATATATAGCTAAATCCTCCTAGCATTTTACTCGTAATCTCCGGATAGATAGTCTCTTATCTATATATACCTATAATATTTTCCGCCGTCGGTAGTATATAAGACCTACTAGAAATCGTAATCTCTAACCTAGCTCGCTCCTCCTAGCTAGTAAGTAACGTCGTAGTTAGATTAGTAATACGCTACTATAAGTGTTTCTTTAAGAAGGGAACGATACTATCTAGAGTTAGATCCTAGATTATTTAGTCTCTATTATTAGATTAGATAAGGGGTATATCGCGCTAATTTAATTCGAGATAGTTATAGAGTATAGTCGTTAGAGGGATAGCGTCTTCGATAATAATATTATCCGCGACTTATTAAGCGTAGTTAGGGTATCCTTCTATTCTATCTCGGCCGCGAGCGAAGATACTAGTAAAGCCGACTTCGTTCTTTTTAGTTATAAATCGTTCTAGTTAGGTATTCTTTACGTAGCTAATAAAGAGGTAGATACTAAAAGAGCCGTTAAAGGCGTACCTAAGATAGGTTAGTATTATATAAAGCCGTACCCTATAATTAAGTATACTTACTTTCTAACCTTAACTTTCGTATTCTAGGTAACTTAGATAGCTACTTATCTAGCGATTAACTCGATAAAAGAGCCTTAGGGTAGAGACTCGTTAATACTACTAGCTACCGTAAGTACGTTATCCTAAAGTACTAGCTACTCTATACCTCCTTACTCGCTTTAGTAGATACGGATTTAGTATAAAGGGATTACTAGTTAGTACGTTGATTAGTAATTAGCTTAGCTAGCGGTATTACTATTACTTTAACGTTAATAATATAGGCCTAAAGAAGAGCCTAAATAGGTAGGGTAGGGAAGTCCGACGGCGCTAGCGGAAGGAGCCGCGATAAGTAATTTAATAAGTATAAGGAGTAGATAAGGGCGCTACTCTAATAGCGGTAATCGACGAGTTCGGTTAAATTAAGCTTAAGCGGCTAGTCTAAAAACGATAGTTAAGGGCGTATAACTAGGCCGGCGGCGTCGTAAAATATAGCTTAAACGCGTCTAATTTCTAGTAGCTAAGTATCTATATCTCGCCGTCGGTAAGTCCTTATTCTTTAGTATATTATACCGCTCCGCGGCGGAGTAAGTAACTAGAGTACTACTTAACGTTACTCTTAGGTATTAACCTTTCTAGTCCCTTACGGATAAACGTAATTATACGGTCGCGGTAGAAGCCGCTACTTCCGCCGTTTACGCTAAATAGCGGTACTATTAAAGGCTAGGGATCGTATATAAAGAGGGCCCGTATATTAGATACTAGGTAAGTACGTACTCTAGTCGCTAAGATAAAGATGTTTACGCCTTAATAGTTAACATCCGCCTTTAATCGCTTAAGGCGGATCGTTATATACTATCTATTTACTAAGAAGTAGACGTCCGACCTCGTAAGGTTACGATTAAGCTAGGTAGGTCGGTCTATCTTTACGTATAGCTAGTACGTAAACTCTCCTATATATAAGAAACCTATAAATACGACGGTAACGGCGGTATTTATATTAAAGTTATACGCTATATACGGATCGACTACGATCCGCTCTAAGAGAGCTATAGATATTAGTAGGCGCGACTTCCTCGGTCGCGCGTTAATAGATTTCGCGCCTCGTAGTAGTCGCTTAATATATAGGCTATCGAATACGTCTAAGTCGCTAGTATTAGTATCGACGTAGTATAAGTAGATAGCTACGAGGTTACCTTCTAGCGATTCGCCTTTAAGGCGTATAAAGATATCTATAGGATATAGTATCCTATCTACTATATACTAATATAGTAACTCCGCCCTTAGCGGGTATAGCTTCTCTCTTACTCTTCCTTAGAGTACGACGTATCTCTCCTATATCCGTACTACGGATCGATAGACTTAGCGTATAGTTAGCGCGAGCCCGTACTATAGTAGCGTCGTATAGTCGATAGATAGTACGTCGATTCGTTCGAGTTAGTCGCGAGGAGGCGTATTAATATCGAACTCTAGCGTACGTTAGCGTTATATTAAGTTAAGCGCTAGTAAGGGTAGAAGTCTAGTACGCGTTCTATATCGAATCGCGATAGTACGTCCGCTAGGCCGTTATCGCTACTCGAGAGCTATTAAGGTCGTACTATAAATTAGTATTAGATTACTAGTAGAAGTATATCGCGGAGAGGATAGTTTATATCCCTACGTACGCGCTCTCTTAAAGAACCCGAGTAAGCGACTATATTGTCGCTATATACCGTAATACATACTACCTACTACGACGAACCCTATTATATAAAGGATAGCTATACTACTATTATCTCGGCGATATTAATATAAGAGCTCTCGATTCTTAGTAGGAAGAAGAAGTTCGTTAGTATAATTCGGTAGACGTTATCCTACTAGATACCTATTCTATCTTCGTACTAAAAGCTACTTAATCTAATATCGGAGGCGTCTATAAAAAGGTAGATCTAGTATATAGTTAGTTTACGAATTAACTACTTACCGTTACTTATACGTAAGGCTCGTAACTACTATTCTAAGTCCTATCGTAGAGGTATATTAATCCTCTAGCGGCTAGCTCGGAAAGATAAGAGGAAAGCGTATATAGTTATATAGTACGCTCTACTAAGGTTAATAACCTTTAACGCCTAGCTTAGTCGACTAGCTAAGGATTATACGTCCTCGAAATAGAGGGAGTCGCTAGATAGTACCTATATTAGTTCGTAGATAAGATAGTCGCGTTTAGTATCCGAGAGTCGTATCTCTATAATATTTATATCTACCTTAATACCGAGGAGCTCTACTACCTAGCCCTTAGCGTCCTTCTTTATATTATAAGGAACGCCTAGGAAGTCTACGAAATGTAACTATACGGTCTTAATATACTATACTATAATCTATACTTTTATTACTCGGTTTAGGTTTAAGGTATACTTATTTACTAAGTACTTAGTATATACTAGTAAACAAGGCCTAAGTAGTATTTATACGCTATCTATTAAACTAAACTATATATATATAATATAGGGCGCGGAGGGTAGGTTAAATACGCTATATACTATAGAGGTAGATAAGAAGGAGATAAAGTACGGAGTCGTCTAGACTTTACTTCCTCGGCTATCTACCTCGCTTATATATAGACCCCCCTATCTATACTTTTATTACTCGGTTTAGGTTTAAGGTATACTTATTTACTAAGCACTTAGTATATACTAGTAAATAAGGCCTAAGAGTAGTAGTAGGTAAGCCTAAACGAGAGGCGGAGGGATAGTAGCGGGGAGTAGTAGAAGCGACGCTAAGGCGCCGATAAGGAACTATTAATAAGTACTTATAGTAGATAAGCGACGGCCGGAGATAGCGCTAATCGACTCTTTTAATTAGTTCTAGATTCTACTAAATGTCGCTTACGCGCGCTCTCCTTAGCGCGTAAGGCTAGCGTAATCGTTATTACTACGACTAAGCTAAGCGGTAGTATACGGCCTTCTTAAAAGCGATAACTTATAGAGTATATTACTATAGGACTAGTCTTATAGTAACGCTTATAGGAGTTACTTATCTACCGTCTAAGTATTATAATTTAGTTAGTAGTAAGGCTACGATTATATACGTCTTACGCTATACTAGCGCGAGGGGAGTAACTACTAAATCCGGTACTATTAATACTAGCTTCTTTAATATATTACTTAAGAAGCCGTATAACGTAGCCCTTAGTAAATCTACCGTTAATTTAGAAGAGCGGCGCGGTCGCGATATATATACTATAGGTTAAGTAGTACCTAAACAACTATATTATATTAAAGACGGCGTAGGTATAGCTACTAACTACCGCGACCGTAATCTCGACTCCGCGCTTTTCTCTATCCGTCTTCGATACCTTTAGCTAGAGGGTAAGGTAGTCGCCTTTTATACTAACTTAATAGTCGCTAATAGTAATATTACGTATTAGCTAGTATAGTGTTTAGAGAATATCCCCTCGTTCGTCGTAAGTAATCTCGCTAAGACGTAGGAACCTAGCGTAGGCTAGCGATAGCGTAGCGTTAAAGACAAAGTCCTCTAGTATAATAGGGTTCTACTTAACTAGTAGAGCAACTATCGCTTTACGGAGCGGTAGGCGCTTAGTAATAGACTTTATCGGCGAAGGGTTAATAGACTTTATAGTACGGATAATACGTCTAGTAAGGTCCTAAGGGCTACTACTACCGTAGTCTAGCTTATACGACCGTAAAGCCTATACGTATTAGTCGACGGATTAACCTAAGATAGGGTTACCCTAGTATCTAAGTACCCTTACTATTACGAAGTCCTATAGGACATCCTCCTTTAGTAGCTATAGCTCGAGGTTTCGGAATACGTAGAACGACTCGTATTACTTAAGGGCGGTAGAGTAGGAGGTACGCGTATATAGTAATAGACTATACTAAAGAACTAAGTAGAAGCTACTACTTCGTTCGCGACCTTTCGAGCGAGTAATCGCGGTTACGCGTATAAGCTAAGTTCGATTAATAGCGACGGCGATTTCGGGCTCTATAGCTCCGGTTATTTAAGAGGTAGTAACTAAGGATACTTATTAGCGATAGTACTCTAGTCGAGGCGCGATAAGTTATCGGTAAGTCCGTTATCTATAGACGAGAGCTAGGAAGGAGTACCTAGCGAGAAAGAGCTTATAACGGAAGTTAAGAGCGCGTTACGGAGTAGCTAATTCGCTTCGCCTTTAATCCGGTAACGGTTTAAACCTCCGAATATAGTACGGCTATTAGTATATATAAATACCTCGTAGTATTACTACTCTCGTTACTAACGCGTAAACGATAAGGCTACCGCGTCGGCTTCCGCGACGTTAATATACCTATTATCGACTCGGGGAATTACGAATATATAGTCGAGTTAGATAAGGTTAATATTAGCTTACTAGAGCGGAGAGTCGCTATAGTACTAGAAACTTCCGATGCCTATAGAAGAGGCGTCGGTAAATAGATATAGTTTTAGCTAATATAGTTAAATCAACCTAATACTATTCGTAATATAAAGGGCGCGTTACTACTATAGTAAATTATACCTTAGTTCTAGCGGACGTAAACGCGACGTCGCTTAAAAGCGGACTAAAACTAAGGGATAAAAGCGTATAAGGTAATATTAAACGCTCGTCTAACTTTAACGACGTTTATAGCCTATAAGAGTTTTCCTACTAACCGGCGAGCCTTATATAGGGCGAGGCTATTAGTATAAAGTACGTGTTCGATTAACTATAAGGTAATAACGCGTTTGTCCTTAGGTAGTCGATACTCTATTATAATAGTATCTACCTTAGTACCGAGGATAGTTAAGTAGGTACCCTCTTTATCTTTATCGTCTTTTAACGGTACGCCGAGTATATCCGTCGTAGACGACTAAGTACGCTTAAAAAGGTCGGCCGTTTCTTAAGATAGAAAGATCCCTAAGAAGTCGTCTAGGTAGTAATTAATATTATATAAGATAAGGTCCTTAAGTATCTAGTATAGCGCCTCTATAAACATATTAAAAAGGAACGGCGCTATCCGGAGGCTAAAGGGTAGGTAGTTTTCTACGTACGTATAGCCTTACTAGTTAAAAGCTAATAGCTATCTCTATATAAGATAGATAGGTATAAGGCGGAAGGCGGCTTCTATATCGCGCTTTACTATAATAGAGCTAGGCCGCTTACGTACGTAGTTAAGGATAGCTTTAAAGCGTACGTATTTAATAGCGCCGAACTCGCGTAGTATTCTATCGTTAATCGACTAGTTTCTCGGCTACGAAAGATTATAGATACGCCGGAATCCGCCGCTTAACTTAGGTACTAGGCTAAGCGGTAATAATACTATATAGTTAGGGTTAGCTTCGTTAATACGACTAAGCTTAATGTCCTTTAACACCTAAGTTATAATAGAAGAAGGATTATCGTCTATAGAGCGGTAATTCCGCGCTAACCTTAGTACGGTCTTATTAATATATCTAATGTCCGTACTATAGCGGATAATATAGCTTAAAGTATTTACTAGCTCTTAACTATCCGGATACCTTCGTAATAGACGAGCCTATACTTTAGCTTAGAGAGGTGTCTCGGCCGTTAGAAGAAGGGTTATTAAGGAGTATACGTTATAAGCTAGTATCGTATTCGGTCGCTTATTACTACGAGGCGGTCTCGTAGACGATACGATAACGGACGGAAGTTAGACGGTAAAGTATTAGCGTATAGGCTCTTTAGTAATGTCGGAGTCGTCCTTACTATATAGTAGAGACGACTATAAGTTTTATTTCCTATACTTTAAACATTTATTAAAGCGGTAGCTTCCTTTATATTAATAGTAAACGTATAGAAGCTAGCGGTTATAAGGTTCTTTATAGTCGTATAAGTTCTACTTTATATATAGGCCCTTCTTACTCTTACTATTACCGCCGCCGCCGCCGCCGCTACCGCTAGTCGATAGCCTAGCTTCGTCCTTAGATTTCGTCGGGACTATAGATACTACGAACTTAGGCGTAAGGTAGTTATACGCGAAGGTTAGGTCGATTACCTATAAGGTAGTATTAGTTATACTACGGCTATATACCTTAGTATATACGGCTAGCGCGAGGTATATAACTACGCTTTTCTAGTTAAAGCGATAGGCCTATCTAAGTACCTATATAGAGTATAGTTATAAGGATTAGGAAAGCGATAGATTGTCCGTACTAAAGAAGCGATCTATAAGTAACTAGAAGTAGCTAAAGCCCTCGTACTAGGTAAGGACCGTATCTAGCTCCTTAAGCTTACCGATAATTCGATACGAATTAAGGTAGCTAGCGGTATCTACTACCGAGCGAATACTAAGGTTAGTAGACTATAGGATCGGCCTTATCCGAGTAAGATTTAAAGGATTAAAACGCTTATAGTATACGTCGTTAATAAGAGGCTTCGGTATATACTAGAGGTTTCTTATAATCTAAGAGCGGTCGGAGAGGGATATCTTACCGTTAAGAGTATTCTTATCTTCTACTATCTTCGTAATTAGTATTATAGCTAGTATAGCTAGACTACTAGAAGGAGACGGAGATACGATTCTAGCGCGCGAGCGAGTACGCCGCTCTCGTAAATCCTACGTAGTAATTAAGCGCTAAATCTCTAGTAACGATAATATATTAAGTCTATCGTTATTTAGTCCCGCTAGGGTATTAGCTAGCGTAGTACTACTAGGTAGTATAGTACCGCTAGCTAGAGTAGCGTTACTAGGTACTAGACTAGCGCTAGAGGTTACGTTCGCGTTTATATTAGTCGTAGGCCTCTAGTATACGAGTCCGTAGTTAGTTAAGAAGCTTACGGTAAGAGGATCGTCTTCTTCGAAATCTTCGTCTTATTCGAGCTCTTCGTCTTCGAGTTCTTCTTCTTATTCTTCTTTGTTATTAGCGTTAAGGTAATCGTCTAGAGTATTAGTTAGCGGAACTATAGTACGGGGACGTCCTCGTTTAGCTATACCTAACCGAGGTTAAACGTAATCCGCGTACGTACTAGCCTTAGCTAGTAATCCGTCTATATAGGATATAACTTAAAGCGGTATTTAAGTAGTAACTATAGAGGTATATAGAATTAAACTACTATAGTTAAATACGCTATATACTATAGAGGTAGATAAGAAGGAGATAAAGTACGGAGTCGTCCGGACTTTACTTCCTCGGCTATCTACCTCGCTTATATATAGACCCCCCTAACTATAAGGTCGTAATACGGCCTAGTAGGTACGATGAATATAAAGTCGTCGAGGTAGTAGTCGAACTCGTACTCGCCGAACTCGTACTAGAGCGCTTTCTCTAGTAACTAGTATAGCGCTTCTACGAATAAGTTAAAGATAACTAGAGTAGTTCGTAGGCTAAACGGAAGGTAGTTCTCTATATAGTAGTAGTCTACCTACTTAAACGCGAGTAGTCGTCTATCTTCTAGTCTTACTAGTATATTACGGAATACCGCCTTAATGTTACGCTTAACGATTATCGCTCTAGTTCCGGCGTATAGTACGCGGTTAATAATACTATTAAAAGCGGTATACTCGATACCGCCGTACGGCTTTAGTATATTAGTATTAACCGAGACTTATTATTACTACTTCTTACGACGAGGGTATAATAAATTATATATCCGCCTAAAACCTTTAGTACCGTCTAGCCCTTTTAGTATAGAGCCTTAAGGTAATAATATAATCTTACTCTTATCGAGTATAACGTCTATAATACGTAAAGCGGCTAAATCTTCTACGACCTTTTCTTCTATATCCTTCGTATTAACCGAAGGATAGTTACGCGATAATCGAGGTATAAGGATTCCTTTAAACCTAATTACGGCGCCGAAAGTAAGGATATAGTTAATCGTAGCTAGTAACCTTCTATCCGGATACTACTATAGAGCCTACTACTATACTTATCGTTTAAAGGGCGTTACTTCTAGGTTTAGTAGCGGTATATTACCTAAGTATATATCGAAGGGAAGTAATATATTCGGTCGCGTACCGTCGGAGGATATAGACGGAGGGAAATCGGAGGGTTCTATACTATTAATAAGTTACTAGTTTATACGCTTATATTCCGCTATATAGTAAGCCCTATTATAATAGCTATACCTATAGCTATAACGATAGTTAGCTACGTCGTATTCGCTACTATTAAAAGCGATATAGAAACTAGTTATTCTAGTTACTCGGCCGCGTACCTATAGGCTAGTATCGTTCTTATCGCGATAAGGGTTTAGCTCGTTACGTTTCCTTTTATTAGCTAATTTCATAGTAGGTAAATACGCTTCTTAGAAGATATATCGATCCTTTAGGGTAGCTAACTATACTTTAGGCTTAAGGACGCCTAATACGTTCGCTTAGCGATACGACTTTACGACGAAGTCGCGTACTATAGAGTCCTAGTAGTATGTTTTACGGCCTTTAGTAGAGCGATTAAGAAGCTCGATAACCTTTACTTTAAAACGTAGTAAGGCTTCGAGTAAGGTAAGGCTATTAGGGCCTTACCTATAGAAGGCTATAACGAGCCTAATAAAGTTCGTAAAGCCCTCGTCCTAGACTAACGGAGATAAAAGGTCTTTAACCTTACTACTCGCTATTAATACTATAGTAAACTCTATATTACTAATCTTAAAACCCTTAGTTATATCCTTTACGGTAGCTACTAGCGGTAAGCTTATACGTAGCTTTAGTAAGTCTAGCGGACTTAATTAATTCTTAAGTACCTTTAAAAGAACCTTTTAATCGATATACGATAGCGTCGTAGTAAGTACTTAATACTCCTTAGGTAACTTACCTTTATCGTCGTCTTAAGGCGATATACCCCTATAACCGCGAGTTATAGAGCGGCTACGCCGCCTTAATAGCGAACGGCTACGCCGTCCTTTATTTACGGGACGAGTAGTAAGTTAGGCTAACTCCGCTACTCGCCTATCTATAGTATACTACTTTTCGAGGGCGCGTTCGGCGCGCTTTTCGAGGATTCCGTCTACGGTATCCTTACGCGAGATAGTATCGAGTTCTACTTAGGTTAGGGTATAGCTCTTCTAGATTATTACGAGTAGGGCGAGGGTATCGAGGTTAGCGGAAGAAGATATAGTCTTTTACGTATGTTTCTACTTACCGTTTAGTAGAGTTAGCTACTTTCTACGATTAGTAGGAGTATAATTAATTTCGTCTAAACTATATATTAGCGCTAGCGAAACTTTACGTAATTTAGCTATTATTATAGGCTAGATATTAACATAACGCGATTACGTAATAACTATAACTCTAAACTATATAAGAAGTTAGCTATATACTTAATACGATACCCTAAGTTAAATAGTAATAAAAACGAAGATAGAAAAGCTATATCTACTATAGAGCTAACTAAGGCGCGAATAATTAAGGACTAAGTCTACTTAGCCTTATAAATTTCG
>KZ109688.1:1177-33364 GCA_002116395.1 Ramularia endophylla | reverse complement strand
TATATTCTTAGTAGATTTATTTTATAAGAGCCTCCTATTACTCGCTTAGCGAACGTCTATTTTTAGAGCGTACTTTAGCTTTAATTTTTAAGCTTTAACTCTACTATCGTTAACTTTATTACGCTTACGCTATACCTCTATATCTAAGTAGGTCTAATACGCCTACTATATACGCCTTACGATATCGTCCCTTATTAACGCTATCGAATCCTTCGGCTCGTTATCCTCCTTCGCCGCCGTAGTAGGGTCGTTAACGTAAGTATTCGTATTATCTTAGATAGCTTTAGTTAGCGGCGGAATCCCCGAACTATAGTCGATTAAGATGTTATATAGAACTATATACGTATATACGAGGTCTACCTACGTACTAAACTTGTTAAACGTAGGCGTAGTCTCGAGTATCCGGAACCGCCTTTTTATTATACTAAACGTCCGTTCGACTACGTTACGGAGCGACGAATAGCGTAAGTTAAATAGCTCCTTTAGGTTCTACGGTCTAAGGCTAGTAGAGTACTACTCTCGTAGGTAGTATCGTATACTACGGTAGGGCACTATTATAATATCGTTTATCGAGTAACCGGTATCTCTAAGATAATAATAACTATTAGGATAGCTAAATCTATACTTCGAGCGAGTACTCGTAAAGATACGACTATCGTAAGTAGAACCCTCCTATCCTACTAGTACGTACGTAAACCGTATATTAAAGTCTACTACTACTAATACGTTCTATATTAGAGTCCCCTTCCGATTACGAAATAGCGCCTATTCGCCGACGATATACGCGTAGATATAAGAGCCGTCGAGTATACTAATATAACGATTAAACTACGGCTAATATCGTCTACCTTTTATACGAATCGCTAGTCGATCGTCTTCCTCCGCTAGCTTTATAACCTCCGTAAACACGCCCTTTATAGCCTATAGTACTTAATAGAAAACAGTAGATATCGTCGAAGGGGACTTATTAAAGGTCTCTACTAGGTTACGATAGTACGTATTTACTACTACGGTATAAAGGAATAACATAAGCTTCTACTATCGATTCATCGCTATTTATCGCTTTAACTATAGTATTCGATCCGCTACTAACTTAAAGAGCCTATTAAACGCCTTATAGTTAAAGCGCGTAAACCGGTATAACCGTACGTCGCTCTCGAGTAGCGACTACGTAAGGTCCGCGCCCTTATATAGATCTATATAGACCGTCCGGACACCTAGATTATAGCGCTCCGGCTCTCGTAATATAGTTATAAGGATAAGGATAACGAGAGTAATAGCAACTCTACGCTATACAACTATTAAGAACTACTCGTTTAGTAACTCTATAGCGTTAAAAGTAGGTCTAGTTCGAGTTAAAAAGCTACTCTAGAGTAGCTTTTCAACTCGTATTCGAGCCTATACTACCTTTAGTAATAATTACCTTAAAAACACGCTATACGGACGCTAAAGGACGCTTCTATAGGCTTGCCGTACATAGCGTATTTGACTATTAATCACTCGCCGTATTCTAAAAAGCCACACCGAACACGCGCGTATTTGAAGGCTATATGCTCACTTGGACTGTGCGGCGATTACGAAAACGGCCACACCGAACAGGCTCTTAAGTCCCCTGAGAAACGATCCTTGCTTACACCAACGATAGCGGCAAACCCAAAACGCGGTGAAGCAACGCCGAGGATATGGATCTGGTTAGACCCAACGTTTGATCACCAGATGGCGAGGACTTTCGGGGTTGATAGCGTAACTTGCATCAGGTGGTAAACACTGTCTTCCGCTTCGCTCCACTTCGATAAACCACTACTACTAACCCCTGGGACTGCCCTTAATCACTCAGCAACAAGAATTGTTGAGGACTGAGGCAACAACTGCGCCTGAATGTGCTTCCAGATCGTTCTTGGCTACTGAACACACCTATCACTACACCGCAAATAGTTCGAGCTCTCTACAAGACAAAGAACACGATGGCGGACAAGATAACAGTCGTAGGGCTGGACGCCAGTCTGTTGGAGAAAACGTTGACCAGCGACCCACGGCCTCTACCGTCCCCAAGCTCACCAGAAGTTCGATTGCTGGAATACAACACTGATCATATGATTATTGTCCATTGGAAAGCAAGCACCGGCTGGTCTGCTCCATCTCTCCAGCCGTTTGGGCCCATCCCAATATCGCCAGCTGCTTCAGCCTTACATTACGCCACAGAATGCTTCGAAGGATTGAAAGTGTTTCGTGGCCCCGATGGGCGACTACGACTATTCCGATCCATCGATAATTGTGAGCGTATGCGTAGCTCAGCCGCCCGAGTGGCGCTGCCTGATTTTAAAGCATCTGAGCTGGAAAACTTGATCATTGCACTGTGTTCCCACGAAGCACCGAAATGGTTGCCAAAGGATGGTGGAGAAGCGGCACTGTATATACGGCCCACACTGATTGGAACCGATCCAGCTCTGGCTACCCTGAGACCTCGCACGGCAATGCTTCTCATTTTCTTGACAGTCTTTCCCAAGGCTCTGGGCTCTATAACTGGGCCAGAACAGCCACAGAAAGTGGTGGCGCCCCCTAGAAGATCAATGAAGTTGCTCGCTTCCGACAAAGGACACATCCGTGCTTGGCCAGGTGGTTTTGGCAACTTCAAGGTCGGAGCCAACTACGGAACGGCTTTGATTTTGCAGGATCAGGCTAAAGCCCAAGGGTTCGACCAGATACTCTGGCTATTCGGTCCTGAGAGATATATCACAGAGGCAGGGGCCAGCAACTTCTTTGTTGTGTTGCGCGTGAGTGAGAAGACGTGGCAGCTCGTTACTGCACCGTTGGAGGAGGGCGTTATTCTGCCTGGAGTCACGCGAGCATGTGTACTGCAATTAGCCAGAGAAAGACTGCAGAAAGCAGCTGGGGACGGCATTCAAATCGATGTGGTCGAGAGGCAACTCACAATGACGGAGCTGTTCGACGCCCACGACCATGGCAACATTATCGAGGCTTTCGTGACTGGAACCGCACTCTTTGTCACCCCAGTAGGCGTCATTCGATCGGATGGAAGAGAGATCGAGATGAATTGCGAGCCCATGAATGGAATTCTGTGCTCTCAGATGATCAAAATGTGGTTAATAGGAATCATGACCGGAAAAGAAGAGCACGAGTGGGCGCGAATTGTGGACGAAGCCTGATTGTTCTTCTTTCTTCTCCCACGACGCTGCTGCATGGTCTCAGCGTTTCGGGTCATCTTGGACAGGGAGTAACATGTGATGTGTACCAGCATGGGACCGTAGAGACATACATACATGCACGAGGAGAGCTGAATGATAGTAGCAGGATAGATTCCTCGTGGCCGCGATGACCATCATGCTCTATCGACTTTCCTCGTTTGGCAAAGCTTGTGTTCATTTCCTCGATCCACCAAGATTTATTAGACACCGACGTCCTCTCGGGGAACTGACAAAGAAGTGATCCGGAGTCATGTCTGTGGGCGACATGCTTTTAGATAGAGTAGCTCCTCTGCACTCTCTGAAGAAGAGGGCAAGGCCGAGTCGTAGTTCCAAGTACGCCAAATTGATACCAAGACACATTCGAGTACCTCCTCCGAAAGGCACATATACCTTCTTCTGTGTTGGTGTCAAGTTTCCTTCTACCATGGAGGGTAATTTGACATCCAAGAATCGTGTTGGGTCAAACTTGAGTGGATCGGGCCAGATTGAGGGATCGTAGCGGGTAGTATACCTACATCAGTCACAAGTCAGCTCAAGTTCCGACAAGAAAATCCTGGAACATCTAGCTCAACGTACATCTGTGGCCATACTACCGTTCCTGGTGCGAGTTCGAAGCCCGCTATACGAGCACCACTGGGTGGAACAACTCTTTGCAGGCCAACTGATACGGGACCATGTAGACGTAGTGTTTCGTGAATGACTGCATTCAAGAAACGAGCTTGTTCGAGCTCCTTGGGCGTCAAGTCGTCGGACAAAGCTGCCACCTCTTCTTCAAGCTGGTCACGTATCTCAGGGTGACAAAGTACAGCCCATGTCGCATAAGTCAAGGTGGAAGAGGTACTGTCAGTACCACCAAGCATCAACGTCAAAGCCTCATCGTGTACATCTTCGTCCGTGATGGCCCGCACAGCTTCATCGTCCTGGTCATCGGCTTGAGCCACGATTTGAGTGAATATGTTTCGGTTGGCTCCATCACTGCTTTTACCATGTGCTCGAAAGTTTTCCACAGCCTTGGCGGTGTACTTCTCGACTTTGGGTCTCGCAGTCAGTATCTCTTGCAATCGAGGCAGAGGCAGATATTTGAGCAGCGGCATTAGTCTAGGGAAGTTTCGATTGAGTGAAGAACCCCTTAACGTCTTTTTGACAGCCTCAATGTATGGCAAGTGCTAGCAGCAAGTCAGTAAAGGTCTTAGCAGCACTAGATTGTTACGTACTTCGTCGGATTCCAGAAGATTGAGCGATTCTCCAAATGAAAGCGTGGTAATCACATCATTGGCCATAATATTCCACCACTTGTAAGCATCGCCTTCTCCATTCCTCTCTGCATCGTCCTTGATCCTTTGCACAGTTCTCGTGGCACGCTGACGAACATCGTCTGCCCAGAAGTTCTGGATGGATGAGTTTGCAAGTGGTCGAGCGAACAGTCGACGACGTTGACCGTGAAGAACAGGGTCTGTAGTGGCGAAGAAACTTCGTAGAAGCGACTCGTATATAGGTCCTTTAAGATAGCCTCGACTGGAACGAAATATGTCGGCCACTCCGTCGGGGTCTGAGACCGCTACCATATTAGGTGTAACCCGCACGACAGGGCCATATTTGCGATGCAAATTGTCAACGTAAACATGTGCTCTTGGAACCAAGGCATTGAACACAAATACAAGAGAAGTGTATTTAGAGTACCATGGTCCAGGTACATGGGAGAGTGAGTCTCGAGTCGAAAGCTGTCGATGCGGACAAGCGTTAGCGAGTGAGTATCTTGACAAAGCTGTTTTGATGACATGCCTGGACGAGCTTGAACAAGAGAGCCAAGCCTGCAACAATCGTTCCCAGCAAAATTAACTCCATAGTAGTCGAATGCGGCGAAAAGATCCGAACGAAATCCTAGCTGGGTTGTAGCAGTAGCAGCGTAGGTGAATGGATGTGAAGTTCTCAAGCTCAAAAGTGTGCCTCTCGCGTACTCAGTGCAAAAGGAGAGAGCCCACGATACAGCCTCCCACCATTAGTCGCGCGATACTAAGAGTTCACGGCAGTGGTAACGATGACAACTTACGTATATCGTAGTGTCGATTACACCCCTAAGACGAGTCCGACCCTGGTCCCTTGCTATCTGGGATTCTGGGCGATGCTTCGAGTCAAGTTCAAGACTTGGCCAAATCGGCCCAGAGTGAGGCCTCGTTCTTCCACAAGCAAGGAACACCGAAAGATCCCGTAGTTGTAAGAACATTGCAACTCCAAAGACACTGCAGACGGTAGCGCCTGTGTGAGACCGAGTCTCGGCGGATTGAAGTTGCAGGCAACGTTCAGAGGTTCGCAGCTTAGCCGGGTGGACACTGGACAGCCAGTCGGGCGGAGAAAGACTAGCCCTGCCTCTGGGCAGTGGAGAGACTACTTCGATGCGTGCGGCTCCCGTGTTAGTGCTTTATTAGTTCTTTAGCACCACAGCGGTGTAGCATAGTGGCAAAGCTGGCATGCTTAGGCGAAAAAGAACACGAGCAGTCTGTGCGCCGTGACTGTCAACGATAACTGACCTCACGGTCATGATAAAATACCAGGCACGGCGAAAAGGTCCAATCAATGTGGCAACATTCGAGGATGAGCGAGGCTAGCCGGACGTCTGAGAACAGGCTTGATCTGGACCAACGTCGGCTCGAGCCGGCAGTTTGCTAGTTCTATCATGACCAGGGGTCGGGATCTCGCCGGCAGATAGTCAATTGCTATGCGTAGTCAGCAGTCAAGCATCTATTGAGTTGACCTCAGAGCTTACACGCGACCTCAGGTAGTTACTGCGATAATTGGATTCTTGTCCCTTGGAATGTTTCGACGATTCAACTGACTATTATCGCACAAATGGCAGTCGATCAACCTACAGCTCTCCCAGAACGACAGCGAGCTATCAAAGTGGTCGAAGCTGGATCAATACGATTGGAAAAGGACGCACCTTTGCCAGGTCTTGGGGATGAAGATGTCCTTGTCAGAGTGCATGCAGTTGCGCTAAATCCTTTTGACTGGTATCTTCATCCAGATGTGACAAGAGAGCGGCATGCTTCTCAATCACCATGCTTACACCTTCAACAGGAAGTCGTTGGACATGTCTCCAGCTCCAGGGTCAACCTTTGGATGCGACGTCGCTGGCGAAGTTGTTGCAGTGGGCAGCAAGTGCCGCAAAGATATACGGATCGGCGATCGAGTCTTCGGCCCAGTCAAAGGAAACGCATCAGATGCTCCAGAGAATGGTGGCTTTGCGGAATACGCCGCTATTCGGGAGGTAGTCGCCTGGAAAATGCCAGAGGGTATGAAATTTGAACAAGCAGCCACACTGGGAATGTCGCTTATGACCGTCGGGCTGGCGCTTCACCATTCGTTGAAGATTCCGCTTCCTTCGACACTTCCAGAAAGAGCGGGCTCTGGAAGATACCTGTTCATATATGGAGGAGGAACTGCTACCGGAACTCTGGCGGTTCAGTGTGCAGCACTGTAAGGTACTGCGATGAGACGATGATTCCACACTGGCTGACCATACCTGCAGCTCTGGAGCTTTACCGATCGTAGCTTGCTCACCACGCCACTTCCCACGACTAAAGTCGCTCGGAGCGGTCGCATGCTTCGACTACCACAGTGCAACAGTCGCGGACGATGTCCGGAATTTCACAAGCCAATGTCTCGCTGATGCGCTTGATTGCATCACAGATAGCGCGAGCATGAATATCTGCTACAATGCATTGGGCGACAAGGGCGGTCGATATGTGGGACTTGATCAATTCCCAATACGCTCTCACACCAGGCGTGATGTGCGACCAGAATGGATAGTAGCATGGACAGTGAGCGGGGAAGCCATCAAATGGAAGAGACCATACAAAAGAGCTCCTCGGCCGAAACATAAAGTGTTTGGACTCCAGTGGAATCCAGTGGCACAACAGCTGCTCGACTCTGGACTGATCGAGACGCATCCCATCGATGTAAGGAGTGGAGGCCTGGCAGCTATACCACAGGGTGTTGATGCACTGCGAAAAGGCCTGACCGAGGGTAAAAAGCTGGTGTACGCAATAGCCTAGGCAAGATTTGAAGCGGCTGTCCGTGAAACCTTCGTCTTTTGATCTCCAGCGTCCGAGCGGCACTGCCGGGTTCATCGATAGGTAAGCTTGGTGTAGTGGAGAGAAGGAAGTGAGGTCGCTCCAAGGCTCGTTGCCATTGCCACTAGCTTGAACGCCAAGCCGTCCGAGCGTCTTCGATAGAGGTCAATGCTTCAACGCGTCGAAAAGCACAACAACAAATTGTGTAAGCACCCAACAAGCTGCAGAGCACGAACACGATGACGGTACCCTCAGAATTCGCTATCGCGCGTGAAGCTGTGTATGATGAGGCGGCAATATGAGGGACGGAACAAGGTGAAGTAATCCATCTCTCTCCACCCCACGGGGAAGATGCATTCGCGTTATTATTGTGACCATTAACTACAGAGCAAGCGGGCCCGGCACTCACGCGCCATTCAGATCGCCTGCGTGGATCAAGTGCTCGTTCGCATTTGTCCGAGACGGCCGATGGCCATAAAGCTCTCGTACCGAGCGCGTGCTCTTATCGCGTTGGCGAAGAGCAACCGCAGTCCTTCCAGAACCCCAGACTTCGATTGTTATCTACCTCCAACCGGTCTTTGTTCCCCGCTACTCCTGGTTTCAACTCCGTCTCACCTGAAGAGGATCTCCATTTTGGAATCCTGGAAATCCGCTATTGTTTGTCACTAATGAACAGACGGCACCATTAGTGATAAAGCGCTCCCTGTCTAGCTGATGGCTTCCTCGGTCACTCATCGCGGAATAGAACACTTTCGGTCCTTGTCATGCAGATCGAACAGGCGAGGCAGACTCAAAGCGCCGGCTTGTGAGATTGCCGTCATGTCTTGATTATGACGATTGACGAACATCGTTGAAGACAGCGGTAACTTGCAAGCGCCCAGCACAGGGCAGTCGTAATACGGCATAGCACGGTAAGGTACTGGACTCTGGTTAACTTGGCAAGCCTAGAAACATGCCGATCAATCGCCTCCCGTGGCCGGACTCCAGATGGAGCGTGCGGTAATTCGTGTTCAATGAGAAGAGCAAAAAGCAGAGACCACAAGAGGATGTCAAACAACAGCCGTGTCTCTGTGTCCATATCTCTGCCGAAATGAAGGACTGAGAAGAGCAACTTCGTTTCCCCTCCCTACTCATTTGTCTGCTGCGTGCAGCCTCTTCAACAGAAATCGGTTTTCGCAAACATGGCTGAACCCATCGCAGTTGTTGGATCTTCTTGTCGCTTTCCAGGCGGAGCTTCTTCTCCATCGAAGCTTTGGCAACTTGTGAAGAACCCGAAGGACGTTCTTTGCGACATTCCTAAAGATCGCCTCGGACTTGGAGCTTTCTACCATGAAGATGGCGAGCATCATGGCGCCACGAATGTCATCGCCAAGGCATATTTGCTCGAAGAGGATCCTCGATTGTTTGACGGTCCCTTTTTCAATGCCAATCCTATGGAAGCAGATGCAATGGACCCACAACAAAGGCTTCTTCTCGAAAGCGTCTACGAGTGCATAGAGAGCGCCGGATATCCAATTGACAAATTGCAAGGGACTGCAACATCGGTCTATGTAGGCTGTATGACCAACGACTATAACAACATTCAAGGACGGGACATCGAGATGATCAACCGCTACCATGGAACTGGCAGCACTCCAAGTATTCTTTCCAACCGAGTCAGCTACTTTTTCGATTTTCGCGGCCCTTCTGTCACTATGGACACTGCGTGTTCATCATCTTTGGCGGCTGTTCACTTTGCCGTGCAGTCGCTACGCTCGGGAGAGTCGAGCAGTTCGATTGTCGGAGGTGTGAACCTCATCTTCGACAGCGTTCCGTACGTGTCTGAATCCAAGCTTCACATGTTGTCGCCAACGTCCAGATCCTCCATGTGGGATTCTTCAGCAGACGGGTATGCTCGAGGCGAGGGAGTTTCTACGTTGATGTTGAAGACTCTTTCTCAGGCGATTGCTGATGGCGATCATATCGAGTGCATCATTCGCGAGACTGGAATGAATCAGGATGGCAGAACGACAGGCTTGACGATGCCAAGTGGAGAAGCACAGGCCACCCTCACCCGTCAGACATATGCTCGCGCAGGCCTTGATCTTACAAAGAAAAGTGACCGCCCGCAATATTTCGAAGCACACGGCACAGGGACTCTAGCGGGGGATCCGCAAGAAGCCCGTGGTATATACAACGCATTTTTCAGCGATTTCGCAGATGATGGCGGTGCTGGGGAAAGGCTTGGCGAAGAAAAGCTATTCTGCGGATCTATCAAAACAGTTATTGGCCACTTAGAAGGCTGTGCTGGTCTAGCAGGACTGCTCAAAGCATCACTGGCAGTGCAAAATGGAATCATCCCACCGAACTTGCTGTTCCAGAATCTGAACCCGGAGATTGCCCCCTTCTATCACCGTCTTCAGATACCTACGGAGGAAGGACTCCAATGGCCCCAAGAAACTGCCATCCGCCGTGCAAGTGTCAACAGCTTTGGGTTCGGCGGGACGAACTGTCACGCGATCATAGAGCAATACATTCCCTCTTCTTCAACACCCACGTACCCAGCTCATCAACTATCAACTACCGAAGACTTTTTTGCTGGACCGCTGTTATTATCAGCTGCTAATGGACCTTCTCTTGCAGCAAACATTGATCGACTGGCCGATATGCTGGAAGAAAAGGACAACGTTTCAATTGAGGACGTTGCATTTTTCACGCAAGCCCGCCGAACCACATTTCAACAACGTGTGGCCTTCCCAGGAGGTACCAAAAGTTCCTTGATCGAAGCCCTGCGTGCAACGACTCGTACAAGTGCGGCATCTGACATCGGTGTTCGTGCTCCAGCCAAATTGAAGTGGCACACTCCTGGAATCCTCGGTATTTTTACTGGGCAAGGCGCGCAATGGGCTACTATGGGTCGAGAAATGGTGAATCAGTGCCACTGGTTCCGGAAAAGTATCCAGGGTTGCGAAGATGCTCTACGCTCTCTGCCTGATCCGCCTACCTGGTCCCTTGTCGAGGAGCTGCTTCAAGAGCAATCTAAATCGCGCCTTAACGAAGCAGCCCTCTCACAACCTCTTTGCACGGCAATCCAGATAGCTTTGGTTGATACACTGGTTGCTGCGGGCGTGTCGTTCCGTGGAGTAGTGGGTCACAGCTCGGGCGAAATCGCAGCTTGCTATGCGGCTGGCCTGCTGTCAGCGGAGGATGCTATGCGAGTTGCCTACTATCGCGGTGTGCATGCTCACTTAGCCCAAGGAGTCCAGGGACAGGAAGGAGCTATGTTGGCTGTCGGTTTGGGGATCGACGATGCAGAGGACTTCTGCAATAGCAAGCCGTTCCATGGTCGACTGAGCGTGGCAGCTAGTAACTCTCCGACTTCGACAACGCTTTCCGGCGACAAAGATGCCATCATTGCAGCCAAAGACTTGCTTGATAAAGAGGGCACGTTTGCGAGGCTGCTCAAGGTTGACACGGCCTATCATTCCTCTCATATGCTTCCCTGCGCCCAGCCTTACCTTGATTCGCTAAAAGCATGCAACATCAAGGTGCGGCCACAGAATGACCAGTGCGTCTGGATATCATCCGTTCATGGCCACGCAGAGCTTCTCGATGACGCAGAAGACCTCGATGCGCTCGCCGACGAGTACTGGGTCGCGAACATGTGTCAACCGGTATTGTTTTCTGAAGCTGTCGAATGCTCTCTGTGGCGTGCAGGGCCATTCGATCTGGCCGTTGAAGTTGGCGCGCATCCTGCTTTGAAAGGCCCAGCAACACAGACAATTACTGCTGTACTAGGCGCCAATGCGAACCTCCCATACACGGCAACTTTACAGCGAGGCCTTAATGATGTCGCTGCGTTCTCTGCCTCGCTTGGATCGTTGTGGACTACTCTCGGGAGATGGATAGACTTCAACGGCTGGAGAAAAGCGTACCTGGGCCCGGACGCTGCACGTAGTGTGGCTGTTATCAAGGACATGCCAAGTTATGTATGGTCACACGAGCAAGTGTACTGGAAGGAAAGCCGACTGTCGAGCCGACACCGATTAGCAGAGCACCCGCCACATGAGCTCCTGGGAAAGCGTGCAGCTGATGACTCCGATAACGAAATGCGTTGGCGCAATATCATGAAAGTCAACGAGCTACCATGGACCCAAGGTCATGTGTTTCAAAGAGCGATTCTTTTCCCTACCGTTGGCTACGTAGCTATGGCTATCGAGGCAGCTGCTGAAATTGCTGGTTTCGATCGCATCAAGCTGATTGAGATTCGTGATCTCACAATCCCTCGAGCTCTGGTTCTCGAAGAGAACCAAAGCGGAGTTGAGACTGTGTTTTCAGTCCGTCGACATCCCACTGACGACAGCACAACTATCGAAGCGGACTGGGCATGTCACTCAAGTGTACAAGGCGGCGCGTTGGAAAAGAACTCCAGTGGACGTTTGATTATTGAGCTGTTTTCTGACGTTGACGGCGACGACGGCGCTCTCCCTCTACTGCCAGCTCGATGCCCCCCTCGCTCGGGTACAACATCAATAGACGGCGAAGCGTACTATCAAGCTATTCTCAACACGACTGGCTTGGACTACCAGGGGCTTTTCAGAGGCGTGAAGCACATTAGCCGGACCCTCGGATTCTCCAGCTCACAAGCATCCTGGCCTGTTGAAGACGTCGGCAAGAAGTACATTCTGCACCCTGGTCCTTTGGACGTTGCCCTGCAGGCAATCTTGGCTGCTATTGTCAACCCTACCCGAATTCCAATCCGAGGATCCTTCCTGCCTGCTGCAATGTCTCGCTTGGTATTTGATCCGCATGCTTCTACTTTGTCGGATGACGGCAAAGAGGTAATCTTCCAGTCAGATTGCTTCCTGACCAACAATACTGCCCGCTCCTGCGAAGGTGACATCCACGTATTCGGACCATCAGGCCAGTGCGCCTTGCAGGTCGAAGGATTCAGAATGGATAATTGGACAGAGCCGAAGGCTTCAGAAGACCGTCCTGTTTTCTCCCGTCTTGACTACAAGCCCGATATGTTTTACGTCAATGGAAACAATCTCGAGGAGCTGCATCCTGATAGTGCTGAGCTTCGTCTCATTGAGGCTATCAACCGGGCGTCCTACTACTACCTTCGCACCTTCTTCTCCACAGTTTCTGACTCTCAGGTAGCGGAGTGGACATGGGACCGCCAGGCATTCTGCAAAGCTGTTCGTCAAGTCATGCAACAGACCCTGGACGGCAGTCATCCAATAACGAAGAAGTCCTGGGTCCACGACACTGCTGCGCTCATGGAAGAGTATAAACGGACGCCTGCATTCAAGGACCAAGCCGACATGAAGGCCCTTCATGTAGCAGGAGAGCATCTTGCCAACGTGATGGCGGGGGACGAGCGTCCTTTGGAGGTTTACCTTCGCGAGAACGTTTGGGCTCCGTTGTATTCGCACGGCCGCTACCAGATCCGACTGAACCAAACCATTGCCGACCTTGTGCGCACATTCTCTCATCGCTATCCACGAGCAAAGATTTTGGAAGTCGGTGCCGGCAGTGGCGGTACTACCCTGAGTGTGCTGGAGCAAGCTGGAGACGCTGTTGGTCAGTATACCTTTACAGATATCTCTGCCGGATTCTTTGAGAAGGCGAGAGAGAAGCTAGCCCATACGGATGCAGCAGCAGGGGATCGAGTAGCTTACAAGGTTCTTGATCTCGAACGTGATCCTCTCGAGCAGGGCTTTGAGATTGCATCTCAAGACGTGATAATAGCAGCCAATGTGCTGCATGCTACAGCTGATCTGACGAAGTCTGTTCATAGCGTACGGCGCCTGCTCAAGCCCGGTGGCTATCTCTTCATGCTTGAAGTGACAGGTGAGTATCTCGAAGGCTTGCTTCTTATGGGCCCGCTCGAAGGCTGGTGGCTCGGCAACAGAGAAGGCAAGGCCAGCCAGCCGGGTTTGACACTTCAGGGATGGGACGAACTCTTCCGCAGCACTGGCTTCACCGGTGTCGACCAGCATCAGGGTGATGTACCAGATTCTACAACTCAGGCTGTCTCTGTCGTTGTCACGCAAGCTACAGATGAACGAGTGGATATGCTCCGAGAGCCGCTGGAATATCTGGATGATTTGCCTGTGTGCGACCAAGTACTGATCATCGGTGGAGGATCAATGGCAATGTCCAAAACAATCCGAACCATCTCCCAACACGTTTCACGCTTTGCGGGGCGTGTTCAAGTGGTTCAAAGCGTTGACAAAATTGATCCAGCGATTCACACCAATGGACATACCTCTGTCATTGCTCTGTGTGATCTGGAGCGACCGTTTTTTGCCGACCCTGTCACTGGGACGCGTTTGCAGAAGCTCCAGTCTCTTTTTGCCAATGCTACGGATGTGCTATGGGTCACAACTGGCCACCTCGATGACCACGATCCTTCCGCGGCTATGATGATCGGTCTGTGTCGGACTATGGTGATAGAGCTGGAGCTCCTCAACCTGCAATTCTTGAATACCACCAGTAAAGGATTCCGACAATCTGATGCTCGCTTCATCGTCGAAGCGTTCGTGCGCCTCAAGCTGGGTGCTTCGGATGCATTCGCCGCTTCGCCAATCTTGTGGTCGGTCGAGCCTGAGCTGACAATGGCCATGGAGGGCGAGGTCCTGATTCCACGTCTCAAGCCGGATATCGAGCGTAACAATCGTCTCAACTCCGCTATACGCCACATCACCAAACCTGTCAAGTCGACTGACGTGGGCAATTGCAAGTATACAGCTATGCTCCGCGATGGCCGCATCCATCTTGAAGAGGACTCGCCGTGGTTACTGACTGCGAAACGGCATGGGTCAGAGCTTGAGGACATAGTTACGATTCGAACGACCTCCTCAGTCACTCTTCCACACTCATCATCAGTTGTCCTCATCACTGGTCTAGATCAGAACAACAAACCTATCCTCGCCCTCACTAGCGCACACTCGTCTACGGTGTCCGCCACTCTTGCGTCGACGCTCCACCTGGAAACGGCGACTCCATGCACTGCGCAACAGCTAAGAGCTTGCGCTGATGTCATTACAGCCAAGCATATACTTGCGGCCATTCCGCCACGCTCTTCTCTACGTGAGCCCAATGTCGTTATACATGGTGCTTCCACAGGTCTGACTGAAGTCCTAATTCAGCTTGCTGGAAAAGACTCACCACTGGTGTTCACCCAGTCAACAAACAGTCAGAAGACAACAGTCGTCGACGTTATCAGACTGCATCCGCAGTCATCTGCTTACATCTTGCAAAGAGCTCTTCCCTCCAGGATTGGCTTTGTGATGTCTCTTGTCAAAGACGATCCAGTGACTGGCAAATTGATGTCTATTCTCCCTGGTGATACCTTGGATTTGGATGTATTGCTCATGCAGGGCAGAGCTTTGCCTCTCGCGGACCTCGAGAGTGTGGTCAAGTCAGCTTTGACAGGCAATTCCACTGAGACCTCACAACCAACACCCGTGTACCTTCTGCCGAACTTGCCAGCTTCCTCGCTTGCCTATCCTACCGTGGTAGACTGGTCCGTGGACGAGGACCACCCTTTGCAGATCACAGTGAAACCAATTCACGGTCGTGGGATGTTCTCCCCTGACAAATCATACCTCATGGTCAGCTTGGTATCTACCTTGGGTCGTTCTATCTGTCGATGGATGGTCGAGAATGGCGCTCGTCATATTGCTTTGGCAAGTCGCAGCGCCAAAGTTGATCCTCAATGGATGGAAGAGATGGCTCACCTTGGCGCTGACATTCGTGTCTACCGCATGGATGTCTCCGACAAGAAGTCCGTGCAGGACGCAGTGGCTACCATACGTAATGAGATGCCTCCTATTGCAGGAGTAGCCAATGCGGCCCTCGTTCTTCGAGACCGCGTGTTCCTAGATATGGAAACAGCTGATATGACCGAAGTTCTGGCTCCGAAGGTCGATGGAAGTTTGTACTTGCACGAGGAGTTCAACAATCCCGCGCTAGACTTCTTCATACTCTTCTCTACTCTATCTTGCGTGATTGGCAACGCGGGCCAGTCCAACTACGACGCTGCCTCCCTCTATCAGGTCATGCTGGCCAAACAACGTCGACAGCAGGGACTTGCTGCATCCGTCATGGAAGTTGGGTGTGTCGCAGATGTCGGTTATGTGGCCGAACGAGGCCAATCTTTGTTTGACAAGCTTGCACGTACCATGAAACTGCCGCTCTCGGAGTCGGATGTCCACCAAGTCTTCGCGGAAGCCGTGGCTGCATCCCCTATCCGAGATGGTGAATTTGTCGACTCGACTACCGCGGAGATCGTGTCCGGAATGGGACATTACACCTACAGTACCAATACCCCACGGGAGGCGCACCCTCCATGGTTCAACAACCTCCTTGCCTCTCACTACGTCCGAGAGGAACGTGGCTCCAGTGCTGCAACCTCAGGATCAGATGCTGATCATCTATCGGTAGCCACTCAACTAGACGCAACTACATCCGAAGAAGCGGCTGCTACTGTTCTTACCCAAGCTCTTGCAGAGAGAGTGGAGAACATGCTGCAAATGTCGGCGAACAGCTTCAAGATTGACGCATCTTTGCTTGATGTGGGCATAGATTCTCTCCTCGCGGTCGAGTTACGTACTTGGTTCTTAAAGGAGATCCATGTAGACGTACCTGTCCTTAAAATCCTCAGTGGGGAGAGTGGAGAGCTTATTGCGCAGTTTGCTGCTAGTCAATATTTTGCAGAAAAGAGCAAAGCTAGCACGGAAACATCTGCTGGGGTGTCAAATGCAAATGCGGCCACGTCAGCAACCGACTCGGAGTCAGAGGGAACGTCAAGCGATTCGTCGTTAGATGTCAAACGATCACCTACTCCAGACTCGAGTGACGGAGATAACTCCCCTCTGGCAACGTCCATGAGCACCGTTGAAGTCGAAGGCCAGACACAGTCCAAGGAGGATGAGGAGGAGGAGTTGTCTCCAGCAGAAAATCTACAAAGCATCGCGCCCATGACGCACGCTCAGGCGAGGTGAGTCTTGGCCTGTCGTTGTCTTCGATAGTTTCTTCAATTGAAAGCTTTTTTGCTAACGAGTTCTCACTATGCCCTGTAGATTGTGGGTCGCCGATCACCTCTCATCGGATCGCAGTCAGAATAACAATCTGCTTACCTACGATTTACATGGCTTCGTGAACGTGACTCGCCTTCGTCGTGCTGTCGGCGCTGTCGTTGCCCAGCATTCAGGTCTGCGCACTTGCTTCTTTCAAGACGCGACCAACACTCCACGGCAAGGTCTTCTTCAAACCCCTGCGGATTGCTTTAGGCATATAGCAGCCTCAGCAGAAAGCGATGAGGGTCGTGAAATTGAGAGGGAAGTCCGACAGGAGCTGTGTAAAAGAAAATGGCGCCTGCAGCGGGGAGAAGCCCTTGAAGTCGTCTTGGTCTCCCACTCAAGCGGCCAGCATACGTTGCTAATCGGGTATCATCACATCGCCATGGATGGATCGGCTTGGAGGACGTTCTTTCGGGACTTGCATATGGCGTACCAAGGTGTGGCTTTACAAGCCCCTGGCAAGTCATTGATCGATCTTGCTACAGAGGAGGCCTTGCATGGTATTCATTCCTCAACCGCATTCTGGCAACAGCAGCTATCGCCAGCCCCTGGGACTTTCCCACTACTTCCTTTTGCTTCTGCAAAGATACGCCCACCACTCGACGGCTTCTCCAACCATACAAGCCTCTCACCGCTAGATGGATCAACAGTGGATCGCATCAACAAGCTCAGTCGGTCGCTTGGCGTCACATCTGTGAACTTTTATCTGGCTGCTATGCATCATCTCTTGTCCCGCCTGACGAACGCCGAGGATGACATTTGCATTGGAGTCACTGATTCAGGACGTGGTACTGAAACGGCAGAAACGATTGGGTTCTTTCTCAACTTGCTTCCATTACGACTCCAAGCTGCCAAGAACAAGTCTTTCGCAGATCTGATCAAACAAGTGAATGAGACGTATCGCGAAGCACGAACACATTCGAGTGTCCCTTTCGATACGATTCTGGAAGCTGTAGGCGTGAGCCGAGATCCTACTTGCACGCCTCTCTTTCAGGTCGGGTTCGATGTTCGTCCTGGACAATCCGGCGAGATTCCTCTTGGCAACTGTCAGATGAAGATTAGGGACTCCGACGACTCGGCATTACCATATGATATCGCCTTTTGTGTTATTCCGATGCCTGTTTCTGGACAATCTTACATTCAAGTTTTTACGAGGACAGATCTTTATTCAGTAGAGGCTACCGAGCTATTAGCACAGATGTTTGTCACTCTGTTGCAGAGCGCGGTGCAAGAATCTTCCATCGAAGCTCCTTTGGAGCGTCTTCAGATTTACCCTGGCTCTGGAGTCCAGAAGGCCCTCGAGTTTGGTGCCAACAAAAGTAAGAACTTTGATGGTTGGCCGTCGACAATCACAGAAAGAGTAGATCGAGTGTACGACGACTTTTCATCAACGGCAGCAGTCAAAGATGTTTCCGGAACTCTGACATATGGGGAACTGTCCATTGCTGTCATGTCTCTGGCTCTCCGCCTCCTTCCTTACCGCGGCCTTCGTATCGCTGTCATTTGTGAGCCACAGCGGGACTGGATAATTGGTATGCTCGCAACATTTCGAATTGGTGCCGCATTTGTGTCGCTTGATGCAACTTTGCCACCTTCCAGGCTGGCCACAATGCTCCGAGCTTGCGAGCCTAGCGTGGTTATGTGTCATGAAGCAACCAGTTCTCTCGTCTCTCAAGTGGTCATGGAGTCTGGATCCGAGGCCGAAGTGTTATCCTTCGATGATACGCCTGCCAACACTTCCATGAAGGTCGAGAATCTTGAAGACCCAAGCAAAGCATCCCTTGTGATCTGCACAAGTGGCACAACAGGCGTCCCAAAAGCCATCTTGCTCTCATCCCGTGGCTTCATCAACTATCTCGCTAACCAGGCTACACTCCATGGTGTACACAAGGGCGAAGTTATACTGCAACAGAGTAATCTCGGTTTCGACATGGCCGTTGCCGAGGCTCTGCTCTCTTTAGCTCATGGCGCCACTCTGATCATCGCTCCTCAGCCTATTCGCGGAGATCCTGTTGCCGTAACGGACTTGATGGTTCAGGAAAACGTCAGCTTCACCTTTGCCACTCCTACAGAATATCTCATGTGGATCAGATACTGCGGTGAAACCATCTCTCGTCTAAAAGGATGGCGTCTGGCACAGTGCGGAGGCGACAAGGTTCCTGATGCTCTCTACAGGGAGTTGGTGGAGGTCGGATGCGAACCCGTCCCAGTGCTTTCAGACGCTTATGGTCCTGCTGAGGTTTCTATCTGCGCGACCATACAACACAACGAGCCGCCGCTGGTTGAAGACCCCCTCGCAGTAGGGGCGTCATCGGTCGGACGCACTCTTGACAATGTTGGGGTCTACATCCTTGATTCTCATGGTCAGCTCTGTCCGCCCGGTATTCCTGGAGAGATATGTGTAACTGGTGTTGGCGTTGCCCTTGGATATGTTGACACCGAAGCTACTGCACAATCATTTATTGAAGACTTCAGGCTTGATTGTGGCGATGGTCAAACGCTTTCCGAAGGAAGGATGTACAAGACTGGAGATCGAGGAGTCTGGCGAATGGACGGCAACCTGGGATTCCTAGGTCGAATGAACGATTCTACGGTTGTGAAAATTCGTGCTATACGGGTAGATTTGAGTGATGTCGAGAACGCGATCCTTTCGCAAGGGTCTCATATCATCTCTGATGCTATCGTCACTTTGCAAGAGCAGAATGATGATGTATTCCTTGTTGCGCATATGGTGCCCAAGAGCCAGAGCATCGCCACTGATGATTCTAGCCACCTCGAGGCGCCACTGGAAGACTTCATACAACAGCTGAGCATTCCCCGGCACATGAAACCGAGTCGTGTTGTCGTCCTTGCGAAACTACCTGTTAGCGCCAATGGCAAAGTGGACCGTCGAGCCCTCAGTCGCACTTCACTCCCCGCAAGACAGCAAAATGCTCAACAAGATACCAACTCAGCCAGCATGACGACATTAAAACAAGTGGAACTTCATTTGCTATGGATGCGGGTGCTTGATCGTGACGTCCCAAGACGGACCGATATCGATTTTTGGGCCATGGGAGGATCTTCCCTGCATCTTGTCAAGCTACAATCTGCCATCCGGAAGGACATGCTCGTGAGTGTGTCTATTCGCGATATGTTTATGCATAGTACGCTTGGGAGCATGGCAGGTTTGATAAGCGATCGTGCTGGAAGTACGACTACCAATCCAGCAATCGACTGGGACCAGGAGACGAGCATACCAGATGATTTAAGGTCGACTCTTCTCTCACAAGATGGGACACAACTCCCCTTGCAAGGTGCAGCGTCGTGCAGGGAAGTCCTGCTCACCGGCGCAGATGGTTTTCTGGGTGGTCACATTCTCCAAGCCCTTCTTCGCAACACTTCGATCCAACGTGTTCACTGTGTTGCAGTGCCATCAAGCGCAAGACTCCCTTCAGGCGTGGATTCCACTCGGATCACCGTCTACGACGGCAGCAGCCTTCACCAGCCAAACTTCGGCTTGGATGATGAAGCTATCAAGAACCTCGTCTCAAAGGTCGATCGTATCATTATAGCTGGGACTCATGGTCACTGCTTGAACAACTACGCCTCGCTACGTCAGACAAACGTGGTCAGCACAAAGACTT
The DNA here is from genome assembly GCA_002116395.1 of Ramularia endophylla. NCBI lineage: Eukaryota > Fungi > Ascomycota > Dothideomycetes > Mycosphaerellales > Mycosphaerellaceae > Ramularia > Ramularia endophylla. The sequence goes on along the minus strand of KZ109688.1, from coordinate 13,391 downwards.
TAGCTGCTTGGGCACTTCGCCGCCGCGTCCCAATACACTTCGTCTCATCCAGTCGGGTCACTCTTCTTCCGAAGAACTCTCAAGCTGCCTTTCCTCCTCTGAGCGTCATGGAGCATCCACCAAGAGGCGATGGCTCGGAGGGACTGACGGCTTCCAAGTGGGCCGGAGAAGTGTTTCTGGAACGTCTGGCTGCGGAAGCCAGCAACGCTGGGCCGGGATTCCCTATTACAATCCATCGCCCTTGTGCACTGGTCGGCGACGAAGCTCCATCTGATGACTCCCTCAACGCCATATTGAAGTATTCGACGATAATGAGTACCGTCCCACAGATAGCTACTTCGCCGGTTTCTGGATATTTTGATTTTGCAGCTGTTGAGAAGGTTGCGGCGGCTATTTCTGATGTGGCAACTCAGGCGGAGCAACCACCTTGCCTTCGCTTCCTCCATCATAGTGGAGGCGTCAAAGTGGAGCCGAGCGAATTCAAGGTCTACATGGAGCGAGTGCATGGCAGAGATTTTGCCGAGCTTGAATTGGAGCGATGGCTTACAAGAGCTGTGGAGTTGGGAATCGAGCCAATGATTGCTATCTATCTGCGTGCTGTTGTGCAGAGCGGCGAAGCTCTAATATTTCCCTACATGGGGGCACCACGCCCATTGGATGGGCTGGAAAAGGGCAGAAATGTAACGACTGTGGGAGAATCGGGGGCGACCAGCTTTCGGAGCTCTGCACTGGCGGGAGCCTCCGCCTCCCGATGATGGGATCACTGTCCGTGGCCTTGTGGCAAGTACCAAGACGTATCACGGCCAGCACTCTCAGATGAATCAGCTGTGGACGTACAGCGAAGCGCTTTTTGCAGGTGCATGACCTCTTCTAATTCGAGTCGTCTTTCTGCAAATCTCACGGTTCGAAGGACACTGCTCACTAGGGCTATGGCTGGCATGGGTGTGGTGGTCAAGATGGGTCGCATGTTCACACTTGGAGGTAGTCTTCAGGTGAGTCTTGCCGTCATGATTGAGCAACATCTGTTGACGCATAGGCAGAAATGTCGTGAATTAGGTACAATAACAGAGATTGAGCCTATGCGAAAGCGTGCCACAAACAATGACTTGTATGCTGTCTTGTGCCGTCATGTTATTATTGACTTGCAATCTCACACGCGGGAAGCACGGACGTTGTGTCACATGCTCTGATATTCTCCAGCAGGGGCGACTCCGATGGGGACAATCGGCTTACCAAGCAGAAAGGTTCGGGAGAAAAGAGCTTCTCCGAGAACACCGAAAAAGAACCCAATAGCACCTTGTTTTCATCTGCCGTCACGCCGATCAACATGTGCCGTGCCGCCCTCCGAGCCGTCATACCATTAGTTGCTAATTGATTAGCAATGCAGCTCTCTGCATAAGCGTCCACCGCTGGAATCCTTCTGGAGTTCGACCATTGAGGGCTGTGGAAACATCTCACATTAATGAAGTAGTGCTTCGTTTCTCATTTGAAAGCATCTACACATCTTGACAGAAATGCCTTCAAAAACGTCTCCCTCACCCAATTATGGCAATCGCCTCCTGAACGAAGTTGTCAGCGAATTCGCCCAAGAGCAGCCTGAGAAGACATGGATCGCCATATCTCGCCATCCGACCGATGCTTCGAAAGGCTGGGAAGACATCTCTTTCGCTCGATGTCGTGCTGCGATTGATCATATGGCATGGGAACTTGAGAGAGGCATTGGCAAAGGCGAGGGGTTCACCACAATTGCATACATCGGTCCCAACGATTCCAGATATTGCATCTTCCATCTCGGTCAGTCAAACCAACTTCTTTGCGTTGAATAACTTGTGGGCTGACTCGTTGGTTCTAATGTAGCTGCAATCAAAGCTGGCTACACTGTATTTCTCCTCCCTTAGACATAGACTTTCTTGCTTCTGACAAGTCCAGGCTCTTTTCATTTCCCCTAGAAACTCCCTCGACGGTCAGCAATCGCTCTTCCGAGATACAAAATGCCAATATCTGTGCCATACAGCAGAATTCGAGCAGGCGGCCGCGGATTGGACGGCTGGGATCGAAGTAAAGACTTTCCCTATGAGCGGGGAGCATGCGTATCTCAACGCAAAAGACGTCCCCATACATCCACACAAGTCGAAGGCTGCTTCAGAAGCGGCCATGGATCCGGCCCTGATTTTGCACACTAGTGGCAGTACCTCTCTTCCAAAGTATGCTTTATCTTGTTTGTCGTGCAGAGCATTCACTCACCACATTCGACAGGCCAATCGTGTGGAGACACGGAGCATTGACAGCTGTCGACTCCTTCAACGCCAAGCCACCGATCGCTGGCCGTGAAAACTTGATGAAGACATGGATGGGCGTCAAAAGGCTTTTCATGTCTTGTTAGCCTCCCTCTGAACAGGACTTGATCACATTGCTGACTCCTGAACTAGTCCCTTTATTCCACGCTGCGGGAATGTTCTGTGCGGTACGACGACACTACTTCGTTCATTTTGGTTTTTTCAATGCTGACAATTTCATTCAAGGGTGTTCTACCAATCTATGGGGTAAGTCCTGTTCGATTCTTTCCACCAGGATAATGCTCACAAGATCCTCCAGGACATGGTGCCTTGCTTCCCTCCGCCTGGTCGTCCAATGAACGTCGATGTCATCACGGAGGGTCTGGATCACTGCTGCCCAACAGCTGCAGTCGTACCTCCCTCCATACTTGAACAAATGGCGGTTGTCCCAGAGGTACTGAAACGCCTAATTCCTCTCGAACTGGTCATGACTGGTGGTGGTGAGTTTCATCCACACAATCGTGCTCCAAGAACTCCACCCTGACCACCCCAGGCCCCACTGCCTCTCAACCCGCAAAACTCCTACGAGACGCCGGCGTACGAATGATCAATCTTATCCAAGCCACCGAGACAGTACCAATATCAATCCTAACAACCACCCCTGAAGAATTCCCATACTTTGCATTCGATGACGACGCTGCCGGTATTGAATGGCGTCACACTCCTGTTCCTGGTGAGGATGCTTATGAGTTGGTGATTGTGCGGAAGAAAGATTGGTCTAAGCAAGGGACTTTCTTTGCTCAACCTGAGAAAGATGAGTACAGAACTAATGATCTCTTTGTACGGCACCCAACGAAGCCGATGCTCTGGCGAGCGATTGGTATGCTTGACCGTCTACTTGATGGCGGAAGCGAAGCTAATCTGTGTTTGTAGGGCGTGCTGATAACATTATCGTAAGGATTGTTAAGGGCTTCCGCTTCTATTCTCTCTAACTTTACTTTCTAGGTCTTCTCCAACGGCGAGAAATTGAACCCTGCTGAGTTTGAGGACGTTGTTTCTGGACTGCCCGAAGTGAAGGGTGCTCTGGTCGTGTATGTCTCCATGGGTTCAATCAATGAGGTGATTGACTAATTTTCTTACAGTGGAGCCGGCAAGTTCCAAGCAGCCTTGTTCATCGAACCTCGCATTGACCCCGAGACCTCAGAGGACGGAGAAGCTTTGATTGATCGTCTTTGGCCTACAATTGCCAAGGTCAATGAAGGAGCTCCCACTCAAGGTAGAGTTAATCGTCAGTTCGTCAGACTCACAACTCCTGGGAAACCTTTCCCTCGCGTACGCTTCCAATTCTTCCGGCGACGACTGCAGTAGCTAACAAAATTCAGGCTGGGAAAGGATCGATTCAACGAGGCCAAGCCACGAATTTGTACAAAGACGAGATCGAGAAGTTCTTCTCTACCTTAGAGAGTTCAATGCCAGCTGCGAAGCCTCTCAACATGGCATCGTTGGAAGACTTCACAACGTCTGTCGTATCAGCGTTCAACAACAGTCTTGAGGGAGAGGGCGGGCACAAACTGGATGCGGACTCTGACTTTTTCGAGGCTGGCATGGACTCGTTGCAAGTGCTCACACTGTCTAGAGCTCTCAAAGCGGGTATTGCCAGCTCGAACATCGATGCAGATGAGTCAAAGGTGGCACCCAGGGCGTTTTATGCCAATCGCAACGCACGGTCTCTATGCAAAGCGTTATACAGTCCCGCTGCCGCAAACGCTGAGCCTGTTTCTGCATTGGATGAGATGGAAGCGATCATCAAAAAGTGTGGCATGATTCGATCCCTTGCTCCTCTACCGACGATTAGCTGACATTCTTGCTAGATATACCACCAATCTACCAACGATAACTCTACCTCCTCCTACAAGATCCATAGAGAACTTGACCATTGCAGTTACCGGCACCACAGGAGCCCTCGGATCATATCTCCTCCACTTCCTCATCACAGACCCCAAGATCAAACGCATCTTCGCCATAAACCGCACCGCAGATGCTGTCCATCGACAAGAAGAACGAAACCATAGCCAGGGCCTATCCACCGACTGGACAAAAGTCTCATTTCTCGTTGCAGACCTCTCTAAAGCCCAGCTCGGTCTCGATGAAACAACATACGCCGAGCTACAAAACGAGACTGACCGCTTCATTCACAACGCATGGCCAGTAAATTTCAACCTCACACTTACTTCTTTCGAACCTTACATTCGTGGAGTGCGTCACCTGATTGACATCTCAGCCAAGAGCGTCAAACGGCCCAACATCGTTTTCATTTCCTCCATCGGAGCTGTCCAAGCATGGGATGCACCCGAGCCAGTTCCCGAGAAGCCACTCACGGATCTGAAACTCGCCTCACCAGGCTACGGGCAGAGCAAACTAGTCTCAAGCCTGATCCTCGATGCAGCGCGAGAGGTCGGCATCCCCTCAACCATAATCCGTCTCGGCCAAGTCGCCGGCCCAACAACCTCAAAAGGAGTCTGGAACCGCCACGAATGGTTCCCCACGATCGTCAGCAGTTCCCTGTATCTCGGCGTCCTACCCTCCAACCTCGGAGCGTTCGACAAAGCTATCGATTGGTGTCCTGTCGATCCACTCGCAAAATTCGTGCTAGAATTGGGGGATTCTCAGGGGTATTTCCATGCTGTGTGTCCTAGAGCTACGACTTGGGCGGATCTACGGCCGGCATTGAGGGACTTTTATGCTGATCGGATTAAGAGGGAGGTGGGATTCAAAGAGTGGACGAAGTTGCTGAAGGAGAGTGCGCTTGATGCTGATGCGAAGAAGGTCGCGGAGAACCCTGGGATTAAGCTGATGGATACTTTTCAGGCTTTTGCTGATGGGGAGGGGAGAGAGCCGATTAGGTATGAGACTGAGAGAGCTTGTGGAGCGAGTGCTACGCTCAATGGTCTGGATGCCGTGAGTTCAGAGTTGATGAAGAGCTGGGCGGAGCAATGGGCTTTTTGAGGAAGGGAAGCTGTGACATGACATGATGAGGGACCATTGCTGGTAATACTAGCATTATGCAATAAGCAATACCTCGTTCGAGGGCGATTGTCGAGCCTGCTAGACACTATAAAGCGAGCCACCCTAAACAAGCTAAGCCCTTACATGTGAATCTCTTAGCTTTTCCTAATTCTTGCAAGAGAGCAGTTTGAAGGTCTCCATCACAAATCACATGGTATGTGTACTGCGTCACACAACCTTCTATTCCACCATCACCTGTAACCTCCATCATATTCCAAAGTGGCCGAAGAAGCATGTCAGCTGCTCCCTCCCTCCCTCGCTAGCCACTTTTATGAGCGGAGATAATCTTTAGGGTTAGGGTTGGGGTGGTGAGAATGGGTTACACTATGAAGCTTTTATCGCTACTCCTGCCACATACTTGCATCACCAGCCAATTGACCAGTAGCAAAGACCAGTTGAGTCTCCAACATCGCTTCTATACCCATAGAGGCAAATTGTACCAAACTCCTCCAAAATGGCCTCGCGACTTCCTCCAGGCGTCCGGCACATCAAACATTCCTCGAGTTTGTCCGCAGCCGAGAAGAATGGCCTCCACCGGGCTACAAGTCACACCGGATTCGACTCATTTGTCTTCTCGACCAGGTTTACAAAGTACATGAATATTGGCTCATTTGACCGGCGGTAAAGCGATGAGGTAGGTTGAAGGATCCAAACAGAAGCAGCCCATACAAGGGCTACCTCGATTCCACTCCATAAAAATGGCATATATACTCCATACCAGCACAGCACGCTCAGAAACGTTCCACCCAGCAAACATCAACAAAGTCACCGTCCAAACACCACCAAAAACGCATCTTTCATCGTCTACCTCATCTTCTCCCCTCCATCGCAGCCCTAACGACAGTAGGATTAACTTCCAGCACCCCCTCTCCCTCCCCCTGTCCATCCCCATCACCCACCCGTCTCAAAAACTCCCTGACCCTCCCCACATTCTCCCCTTCCCCACCCTGTCCGCCACCACCACTCCAATTCTCACTCTCAACAGCCGCTACCAACCCTTCGAGATTCCTCTCCACATCCCCTTCCCTAACACCCGTACATCTCGCCACAACTTTCCTATACATATTTTCCAGATCCGTAGATCGACTGCGTAATTCAGCGGCATGTTGATTGAGAGCCGCATTCTGTTTCGAGAAAGCTCTCACTCTTGCCGCGAGTAGGTTTGTGCTTCCCTTCTCCAGTGACTCGGGTTCGAGCGCCACGGTCGCAGAGCGAGAAGAGGTTTGTTTCTTCCGCTTAATCATTTCGATTTCTCGTCGAAGGTTGCGGACTTTCGCTCGCGCTTCTGTCCGAAGCTTTTCCTTCTCTCTCGCAAGTTCGTAGGCTTCTCGCTCTTCCCTTTGTTGTGCTGAAAGTGTGCGGATCTCCGAGTTCAGCTCGTCGATTCGTGCTGTTCGTCTCGCGAGAAGATCTTTCTGTAGCGCCAAGTTCTCGCCGAAGAGGGAAGCGAGCATCGTTTGGAGCTCAGTATTGAGGTCCTCACTTTGGCTTGCTGATAAGCTCGCCTTCGGAGTCTTCTGCTCATCATCGGAATCCAAAGTCATCCTAGGCGCCGCAGGCGTATGGGCGCTTTGTTGACTTGCGACTGCACCGCTGCTAGTCTGCTGGCTGTTGATGCCGCCGATGTCCGGATGGAAATCTCTTGCGCAGACACCCTTGTTATTCGCCAATCCTGGATCAGCATGGATCTCCACAAGCTGTTGGATGATACTCCGATTGCCAATCCTCGCCACAAGGTTCAGGGCTGTGTTTCCGGCTTTATCCCTCGCATTGACAATGTGCGAAAGAAACCTTACCAGACTAACGGGCCCTCTGCCAACGACTTCATCCCGCTCTCCATTCACTGACTCTGACGAGTGACCCGTCCCAATCCTCACCAGAAACTCCAGCAGCGCCTCAAGATAGTACTTTGAACTTCCCGCTCTCCCTTTGATCCCCGAGCTCACAGCAATATGATGCAAGATCGTTCTCCCTTGAACATCTCGCACTTCGATCAACGGACCCAAAAGTTCGAGAACGTCCGGAAAAGAGGCGTGTTCCCAGCAGTTATTAACCAGCACAGCGGATATCAAAGGTGATTGACCAGCTGCGTTGCCTCTCCAGATACTCGCTCCCTTCTGGATCAACAACTTCAACAGGGGTATCTTCGCAAGGGTCGCTGCCCAGTGGAGAGCATTGTTCGCAGAGGCGTCCAGCGGCATGTTGAAATCCTCGTTCTGTAGTTGTTGCATAGCAGGATGTGCGGCGTAATCAGTACGGTTTCCCTGCTCGGCGAAGAGGTCGAGGATCAAATTCATCTTTTCTTGCTGTTCGTCGGTCGTTGGACTCGGGAGAGGTGGTAAGGCGATGGGTTCCCCAGAATTGTTGACGGAGTCCTGCATGAGGGCATGCTCATAGAGGAAGCTTTCGTTCGGCTCGGTGGGTGTCATTGAGCGCATCGAGGCATCATATGGCAAATCCGGAGGACCCATATCCTGACTATCTGGACGCATCCTCTTCCTCGGTGGCTCACCATTATGCTGGTTGTTGTCCTCGCTCTGCTGACTTCCAGTAAGATCCTGCTGAGACTCGCGGCGCATATTGGAAGGACGAGGTCGAGGTGAGTTCAAGCGGGCAGCTTTGTTCATAGCAGCAAGAGCCACGCTCGTGGTCGGGGAGATGTTGGAGAAGAAGGTCCCATTCGGGCCATTCGACCTCGGATCCATGGATGAATTGGAAGTATTGCCGTTGTTGTAAAACTTCTTCCTCTGCGCAGCCATGGCCTGCTCCTTCGTCGGTGTTTCTTGCGTTCCAGGCCCGCTAGACCCATCAGCGCTGACGTCGTAGTCTAGCAGCGGCCGAAGGATATCCTCAACACCATACTGCCGGCAGAATTCCCTCCCGCGCCGATAACTGATCCACGTGCCCTGGTACTTGCCATAACCACCCTGTACCTTTTCATGTTCACCCGTGAGAATCTCCTTTTCCAGCACTTTTGTCCGCTTGCCTTTATCAACACCAGCGACCTTCAAAATCTGTGTGGCATTCAACCAGCCGTCGGATCGGCGGCGCATTACCGCAACATTGCCCACTTCCAGCTCGTAGACGGAGACGCCGGAGTAAACAGCCTGTCATGTCAATTAGCATGTGTTATTCCTACATGATATCATGTTTTCCCGTACGGTATATATCGAAGCCTCGTCGGCATATTCAGACCGCGATTGCTTCATAGCGTCCCTGCCAAAACTGCGCGCATACCCCGGATTCGACACGGGCCCATTGGGAAAACTCTGCGCGTAGGAAGGCGCTGGTTGGGAGTGTGAGTATGAGCCTTGCTGTTGCTGCTGCTGCTGTGCGTCGTAGCCGTGGGTTGGATAGGAAGAGGTGGGCTGCGACGAGGAATGCTGCGATTGCATGCGGTGCGGGGTGGGCGGCATCGTCGCCGGGGAGCGGGGCAGCGGAGAGTCGGCGGTGGAAATCTAGCAAGGGGACGTGGTGGATGGAATCGGAATGCCGAGTCACGGGGACATGTATGCGCGATAGTTTCGTGGTGGGAGACGGGCGCAAGTGAATCAATAGATTGGTGAGAGACGCGTTCCAGGTGCAGGCGCGACGTGTGCAGGAAGGGCGCTAAGGTAGTTTGAATGCCAAGACATCTTACCGGCATCTCCAAATGATGACTATGACTATGACTATGACTATGAATATGACTATCCTTGTCCATCAACCAGCACGACATGGAAGGCGATGAGCTGGCGTGTGTCTGTGAGTGTTGTTGGGAGTAGCATAAGCCGGAGACATGCCTCTACAACAACAGCCAACAATGGCTTGAAATCCTCCCAAGAAGTGCTCCATACCCTCCGAGCACTCCTTCGCGAATGCACATATCTGCCAGACGCGCAAGCAAGAAGCTATCTGTCCCAGCACATCCTCTCGCGATTCCGAGCATATACGCTCAAGGAGAAGGTTGTAGATCCAATCCGCCTTCAAAGTCAACAACAAACCGCCCAATCCGCCCTCAATCAACTCCGCCGCGCAAACCAAGGCGAACGGCAACCTTTGTTGAAAGTCCTCCTGTTAACCTACGGACGAATCGGAAAGCGACGATGGGACTTGATGCGCCCTCTCCTCCCGGCTGAAGGGCAGGATGGGAAAGGTGCATCGCAAGCCAGAACAGCAGACATGACCGAGGAAGGGAATGGAGACGAAGAGAAACCACTCCCTTCTCTCACCCCTCAACTTCATGCTCTGCTGTCATCTCATGCGAAGGCTGAGCCTCCCACGCTGACGAGGTTGAATCCTCATCAGAAGAAACTCCAGCCGGATGTGCCAGAGGTGAATTCCTGGTTGAGACCCATGCCCAAGTCGAGGGTAAGGAATTTGACGAAGAAGTGGTATCGGAGTGTGTTGGAGAGGGTTTTGCCTCCGCTGCCGAGGGAGGAATGGGAGATGTTGAGGAGCTTGGCGAGGGGGAAGCTGAATGGTGATGTGACTGTCAAGAGGCGGAAGAGGACGGGGGAAAGTGTGAATGAAAGAGGTGCATCAGCTGCACTGGAGGCCATTGTTGCGGGAGGTAAAGTGCCTGCAGAACGGGTGGGCAGAGACACCCACCTCATCACTCCTCGCTCAATGCAGAGAATGTGGGCAAAGGTCTTTGTGCAATGCGCCATGATGGAGTGGGATGGTGAGAAGGAGCGCTGGATGGTCACATGGGGAGAGCATGCCCTGCACAGTGGAGGTGGAGGTAGTCGCAGCACGTAAAGGAAGGTCACTTCCACGTGCTATGGCTTCCTCCCTTGCGCAGTATGCAGCACTGCACCTGCCGATCAGATGGCAGAACAGTAATCTTCGAACCTCTAAAAGTTCATGTTTCGATTTGACCTCTCGCATCTCCAAAGCTTTTCCCTTGTACCTTGACAAACAGCATTTCCTAGCTCCTCCAGTCCTACATTTCCTCAGTAATCATTGGGACAGTACTCAGAATCAGCAATGTCAGCCTCCCACAGCTCCCATCTAACCCCAACAATAACCCACGCAACCCACTTCGGTACATCTACCCTCCCACCCCCTTTGATCCAACCCAGCTAACACACTCTCCAGACATCCCTCAAATCCTCTCCCTCCTCCATCTCCTAGCCTCAACAACCACAGGCCAACCTACAGTCTCCGCGACCGAAATCTCTTTATCCCAACATCTCACATTCGCCACAACGCCCACTCCAACCACCTTCTTTACGGCGACGGGATCCGTCAGCACGCCTCAAGAGTTCTTTCCTTCCTCCAATCCCTGCCAGGCAAAGGTCTTACTACTAAGATTGGGAGAAGAAGGAGAAGTAGCGGGTATGGCGATCTACTATCCTTCTTTCAGTACTTGGAGTTGTGCGACTGGTGTGCATCTAGAGGATTTGGTTGTGAAACCGGAGTATCGAGGAAAGGGGTATGGGGAGATGTTGATCAGAGCTTTGGCGGAGATTGTGCTTGAGAGGGATCCGAAAGGGAGATTGGAGTGGGTTTGCGAGAAGGGCAATGCGGGAGCTATGCGGTTGTATGAGAAGTTGGGAGCTGAGAGGATGGAGGGCTGGGTCGGGTTGAGAGTTGAGGGAGATGGATTGAAGCAGCTCGCGGAAGGGAAGAAGGAGGGCTGAGAGACTGGGGAAGATGAGCACGGGCATTGTTGATCATCACTAATACTTTGACGGCTTGGATAGGTACTTACTTACGAAGTCGACGATGAAATGAACCACACCCTGCCTTCTTTGTTCTTCCCATTAGCCAACACCACACACCTGCGACGAAAACCATAGCTTCACGTCACGCCACGTTTTCCCTCCCCTCGAGCAGATCCATACAAGGCACACCCTCTCCGCCATCCTCATCCCACCGTCCTTCATCTCGTTTTCGATCAAGGTACTCCAAAGCCCTCCTTTCCACTTCCTCTCCACCCAAACTCGTCCTGACTAACCCTTGTTCCATCAATGCTATAAACGCATCCCTAACCCAAGTTTTACAATTGAAGGGCTGATTCTCACGTTCATCGTCTTGATACACCGGCACAGCTTCCAAAGCTCTCTCGACATCTAATATTGATGCCGTGATTTTGGCGATAACAACCCTCACAAGAAGTCTCGGCTCCAAATTGACATCATCAATCACAATCCTTTCATATCGCCAGGGCGATGAAGGTTTTCCGGAACTTTCGTCGATGAGTAGGGTGTTTTTGACATGATGTTTGGAAAGTGAGCCTTTGTTGGATTTGGGAGCGATGAAGAGGGCGTAATGAGGGGAATCAGGGTGTTTGGGACGGGCGTAGAGGGAGAGGTGCAGGCGGGGTTTGTTCTTTGGCATGTTTTCTTTTTGTATTCATTGTTGATGGTCGTGCGAGAAGAGAGAAGGGAGGTGGGCGCTACGGTCTGCGTGTATGCATGTACCCCACATGTGATATGTGCATGGTGACAGGGATCGGGTCATGGAGAGAGCTACATGGCAGATGGAGGATCGAAGAGAATGAATTGTGGCATGTGATACAGGGGCGTATGAATGACATGCTCTGGCTCATTAGATCCTACCAGTAGGGCCTCGTTACCGCACGTCGCAATCAGCTTTCTCTCTTCGTGGACACTACCCCAACCCTAGCCCTAGTCTCTAATCTTTGGGGCATAAAAGGGGTTTGGAATGACAGGAGTCTTCTTAGCTTGGGTTGGTTATGAAATTCTGTGCGAGCTGATCACGGCAACGTATACAAAACTGTCGATATGAGGATCATTCAAGTAAAGTTCTCCTGGTTGAAATGCAGGAAACAGTTTTAGGAACCATTTCTCGATTAAGACGACCCTTTTGGACGTACTAGAAGCCTTTGGACTAGCATTGTCGCTCACTACATAGTGGAGAGGCCA